>JANQBM010000003.1:6615691-6636305 GCA_025594535.1 Erythroxylum domingense
TCTTTGATGATCACTTTATTTGGCCTTACTCACCAGCTTCTATTATTTTGTCTTATGCAGATCTGATTCCCCAGACCGGCGCATGGCAACACCGATCGGAACTTGGACGCGACCCTTGTCAGGAGCCACAATTCGGATGGAGCAAACCCTCCACGAGATGGGTTAAATTAAACACAGACGGAGCCTATAAACTGTCCTCACACACAGCCACAACGGGGGGACTGCTACGAGATAGTGCGGGCAACTGGCTTGGTAGCTTCACTCAAAATCTTGGTTGGTACTCCGTAGTGTCTGTAGAACTCTGAGGTGTCTTTACAGGACTTACGCTTGCATGGAATCTGGGCTATCGTCGGATCGAGCTGGAAGTGGATTCTGTTGTGGCGCTCAACCTCCTTTCTTCCTCTAACAACCGAGCACGGGCTCTCAATCCCATTGTCTTGAGTATCACTGAGCTATTTACTCGAAATTAGACTATTGTTCAACGCCACGTCTCTCGAGAGAACAACAGAAGTACCGATTGGCTTGCTAACTACGCAGTTCACTCTGATATCAGCGTCATATACCTCGATACTCCACCTATTGGATGTCATTCAGTCCTTTTAAAAGATTTATCAGAGATTTGTATCTCCTGCATCAATATGTAATCTTTTTGCAATTCTTCTTTTAGAAATAAAAAAAATTAAAGCGGATGAAAGCCAAGTGTATTACCTAGGAAATTATACAACTCAATGTAACCTAGGAAACTATGCAACGATGTCGTATCAAGTTTCCTCGTGAATTGAAATGATCGGTTCATTTTGTGTTCATGAGGTGGGTGGGCGTTCGATTTGTTTGTGTGAGCATTTTGTTAATGGGCTTTCGGATACCTTAATTGAACCATGCAAGAACAGCAAGTGGAAGCCGCCGTCAAGTCAAGTTCAGTTCACATCCTTTTATTACGTCGCAATCGGCGGTGAATTGGAGACGTTCGGTCCCCTCCCCGAGCATCACAGTATCAGTGTGGTTGAAAGTTGAAAGTTGTCAGAACTTTCAATTTTCTAATGTAATAGTTGCGATTTATCCAACACAAAATCCCCAAAGAAGCCGACAAAACGTAATCCAACACCTTCGTTCTTGTCTAAACCAATCTGTTCTCATTTCTTATTTGCTTACATCCCACTTCAGTAGTGACTGATCCCGGCGATTAAAATGATACCGCCGGAGCTCCAAACCCGATCGTTCCGCCCCTACATGGAATCCTCCGTCAGCGCTCCTTCCTTCTCCTCCTTCAACAGTTACTCACCCCATCGAAGCCCTAACTCTAATCCTAATACCAACTTCCGTTCACCTTCATCCTCCTCCTCCTCCAGATCTCGCTTATCTCCTTCCTCCTTCACACACAATGCTCGCATCGCCATAGCT
Organism: Erythroxylum domingense; assembly: GCA_025594535.1. Lineage (NCBI taxonomy): Eukaryota > Viridiplantae > Streptophyta > Magnoliopsida > Malpighiales > Erythroxylaceae > Erythroxylum > Erythroxylum domingense. The sequence continues at coordinate 6,617,093 of JANQBM010000003.1, forward strand.
CTGGTCCCCGCCGCCGCCTTCCTCCTAGACCTTGGCGGCGCTCCCGTGATCGCAACCCTAACCCTAGGTCTGATGATCGCCTACATCCTGGATTCACTTAACTTCAAGTCCGGCGCGTTCTTCGGCGTCTGGTTCTCCCTAGTCGCCGCACAGATCGCGTTCTTCTTCTCTTCGTCTCTCGTCTTCGCTTTCAACTCAGCAGTTCTCGGTGTCTTGGCGTCTTTGCTTTGCGCTCAGTCGAATTTTCTTATTGGCGTTTGGGCGTCTCTTCAGTTCAAGTGGATCCAGCTAGAGAATCCTTCAATCGTCGTCGCGCTCGAGCGGCTTTTGTTTGGTTGTCTTCCGTTCATTGCTTCGACTCTCTTCACCTGGGCTACAATCTCAGCCGTTGGTATGCACAACGCCGCTTACTATTTCATGACTTTTAATTGCGTTTTCTATTGGCTCTTTGGAATTCCTCGTGCGTCTTCATTCAAAGCTAAACAGGAAGTTAAGTATCATGGTGGTGAAGCTCCTGATGATAACTTCATTTTAAGCCCTCTTGAAAGTTGCTTTCATGCTCTGAATTTGCTCTTCTTTCCTTTGGTTTTCCATGTTGCGTCTCACCACTCGGTTGTCTTGTCCTCTGCTGCTTCTGTTTGCGATTTGTTTCTGCTCTTTTTTATCCCTTTCTTGTTCTTACTCTATGCGTCCACAAGGGGTGCGCTTTGGTGGGTTACTAAGAATGCCCACCAGTTGCATATGATTCGTGTGGTGAATGGTGCGGTGGCTTTGGTTGTTGTGGTGATAGCTCTGGAGGTTAGAGTTGTGTTCCATTCGTTTGGGCGATACATTCAGGTTCCCCCGCCGTTGAATTACTTCTTGGTCACGATGGTTATGCTTGGAGGGGCTGCTGGAGTTGGGTCTTATGCGCTTGGTATGATTTCGGATGCTTCCAGCTCTTTGGCTTTCTCTACGTTGGCTGTAGCTGTTAGTGCTACTGGAGCTATTGTTGTGGGCTTTCCCATCCTGGTATATACTTCACTCTCTCAGACTTCAAATTTCTCGTTTAACTGCAATAATATACATGATGCATATGCGTTGGATTTCAAACGTTCCTTGAAGAATAGACGTCTTATGGATGAAGCCAGGCAAATAGATATAGTTCAGTTAACCTTGTGCAAACTAATCAATGTCATTGTCATGCTTGCTGAGTAAGTGGGAAGGTTTCTATACTGACTTGATTAAGCAGGGCATAATCTATATTTATTATGATACACAAGACCTAATCTGCATACATTTCATAATTGTTATTTCTTGGCAGCCATTTCCATAAATTGATTTGAAATTCGAGATTTCAGTTTTCTGTTAGAAATACCACGTCTTTTCCCATCAGTTGCAATTTAATATTTTTCTATATTATCTCTCTAAGTCCTGTTATTATTTGTATCAAATGTTAAACTTCTTTATTCTTTCTTTTGCAGTTCATTCCACTCCCTTCAATTGCTGGCTTCTACTTGGCTCGCTTTTTCACAAAGAAAAGCCTTCCATCGTACTTTGCCTTTGTTGTACTTGGGAGCTTAATGGTTACTTGGTTTGTGCTGCATAATTTCTGGGACCTGAATATTTGGTTGGCAGGCATGTCGCTGAAGTCCTTCTGTAAACTCATCGTGGCAAATGTCATACTAGCTATGGCTGTTCCTGGTTTAGCTCTTCTACCATCAAAACTTCATTTTTTGGCTGAAGTAGGTTTGATAGGCCATACTCTACTCTTGTGCCATGTTGAAAATCGGTTTTTTAACTACTCGGGTATATACTACTATGGGTTTGAGGATGAAGTGATGTATCCAAGTTATATGGTTATTATGACAACTTTAGTGGGTTTGGCTTTGGTGAGGAGACTATCAGTAGATCACCGAATTGGAGCAAAAGCAGTTTGGATCTTAACTTGTTTGTACTCTTCAAAGTTGGCCATGCTGTTTATTTCATCTAAATCTGTTGTATGGGTTTCAGCTCTACTTCTACTGGCCATTTCTCCCCCCCTGCTGCTCTACAAGTATGTAGTTGTACACTTCTGATTCACTGTCTTTAAGTTCTTCTCAAGGTTTTCCCTTCATCAAGTAATGCCAATTCATTTTTATCTCATTTCAGGGGTGATAATTCACGAAAAGCCTCCAAAATGAAACCATGGCAAGGTTATATGCATGCCTGTGTGGTTGCTTTGGCTGTATGGTTCTGTCGCGAAACAATTTTCGAAGCTCTACAATGGTGGAATGGAAGGCCCCCAACTGATGGTTTGCTTTTAGGTTTCTGTATTGTTTTGACAGGGTTGGCTTGTGTACCAATTGTTGTTCTTCATTTCTCTCATGTCCTTGTAAGTTCCCTTTTCTCCTGTTGTATTTACTCTTTTTGTCTGTGTGAATATGTAGTTGATAATAGGATCAACTGTTATCGACCCTAAATATTCCACGAACTGTGTATATGATTCTCTCTTTGTGATTTTAGCTTCAGAACAATTGGCATTAGTTGAGCAAAATATAAACCATGGTTCTTTATAGTGATAACTAAGTATAGCATATCTTGCTCTCTCTCTTACCTTTCTGAACTGTGAGAAAGTGAGTTATGTGAATAATATTGGAAAGTTAAGAAAGCCGTTATCACCTGTAAGGAATGGAAGTATATTGTATAGCAATAGGTGATCCATGATATTCATCTCAGCTAGGCTTCTCTGTGCTATCATTACAGAATTTCACCTAACTACGCCATGGCTTCTTTAAGCTGCAATAGCTTGGTCAGAAAATTCTTACTTTTTTTAGGAGACTGTTTCAAATGTTTGGATTTCAGTCACCACAATCTTTTTTTGCCTCTTCTCATCATCCTGAACTTTTACCGACTTGATATCTCTCTCTTGCTACTTGTTCAGGCTGCTAAGAGATGGCTACTTCTGGTGGTGGCAACAGGATTATTGTTCATTCTAATGCAGCCACCAATCCCGGTAACATGGACTTACAAATCTGACATAATCAAGGCAGCCCGTCAATCTTCCGATGACATCTCCATTTATGGCTTCATGGCATCAAAGCCTACCTGGCCTTCTTGGCTGCTTATTGTGGCAATTATACTTACTTTGGCGGTTACTACTTCTATAATACCAATTAAGTACATCGTAAAGCTAAGAGCATTCTATTCCATTGCCATGGGGGTTGCTCTTGGAGTTTACATATCTGCCGAGTATTTCATTCAAGCTGCTGTCCTGCATGCCCTCATTGTAGTAACTATGGTCTGCACCTCTGTCTTTGTTGTCTTCACTCATTATCCATCTGCTTCAAGCACTAAGCTGCTACCATGGGTATTTGCTTTGCTTGTGGCACTTTTCCCTGTGACATATTTATTGGAAGGTCAGGTGAGATTCAAAAGCATTTTTGGAGATGAAACTAGGGACATGGGAGAAGAAGATAGAAAACTTACAACACTGTTGGCTGTTGAGGGGGCAAGGACATCTCTTCTTGGTTTATATGCAGCAATCTTCATGCTCATAGCACTTGAAATCAAGTTTGAGCTTGCCTCACTGGTGAGGGAAAAAGCTTTTGAAAGGGGTGGAATGAGACATAGCCAATCTAGTCACAGTAGTTCTGGTACATTTGCTCCTCGAATGAGATTTATGCAACAGCGTCGGGCCTCTACTGTACAGACATTCACAATCAAGAGAATGGCTGCTGAGGGAGCCTGGATGCCTGCGGTTGGTAATGTTGCTACGGTGTTGTGTTTTGCCATATGCCTAATCTTGAATGTCAACCTAACAGGGGGTTCGAATCAGGCTATATTTTTCCTGGCTCCTATTTTGCTACTCCTCAACCAGGATTCTGATTTTGTTGCCGGTTTTGGGGATAAGCAAAGGTACTTCCCTGTTACGGTAGCTATATCAGCCTATTTCGTCTTGACTGCACTCTACAGCATATGGGAAGATGTGTGGCATGGGAATGTTGGGTGGGGCCTTGAAGTTGGTGGCCCTGATTGGTTCTTTGCAGTCAAGAATTTGGCCCTGCTCATTCTTACATTCCCTAGTCATATCCTTTTTAACCGTTTTGTGTGGAGTTACATAAAGGTGACAGACTCAACGCCACTGATAACACTGCCCCTTAATCTGCCTTCGATCATAATATCGGATGTGATAAAAATTAGGATATTAGGGATCTTAGGTATTATTTATGCTATTACCCAGTCTATAATATCTAGGCAGCAATACATCTCAGGACTGAAGTATATTTAGGCAAATACAAACTGTACATTATATACTGGAAAATTTTCAAGTGAGGTGCTGAATTTCAGGTTGGAACTTCTAATTACCTTTGTCATTTTGACTAGCTGTATGCTACTGATATATTTGTGCTTTTTTGAGCTGTTATTGCAAGCTTTTGCTTTAAAACTTTTGGTTTTACGGGTACTTTTAGGAAATATGGTTCTACTTAATTCTTGGACTTGGGTGGCCTCATATTTTACCATCTCTTTGCATTATTCATTACGTGTGTGTGCATTCATCATACTGAAGCTGAGAATGGAACTCAACACAAAATTGTAATGTATGTGTGAAGAACTTTATAATGTTTGAATGGACCGTATTAGGATTAATGCATGGGAGGCTTCATATGAATGAGTTCATGTCGCCGCTCTCATGATGGCTTCAGGGGAGCATGGGATTGTGGTGTTATGGTATGATTCCACTTCATAATATTTATGCTTTTGAAGACATAAATATTGCAAGTTGTTTGTTCTAGGCGAATGACAATTTTCTCGTCTTATATCAAGTAAAAAGCATTGCGCTTTTCATATTAAATGTTATTATTTAATTTAAAAAAACCATTGCCCTTTAAGTGGTTGTGAAAGATGGTAGTACAAAGGTGTTGGACACTTTTGTGTTCTTGACTTCCATCCTTATCAACATATGTTCACTTTTTGGTTAGCCATGGGCAGTGGCTAATTTTTTTTAAATTTAAAATATAAAAAGTTATTATTTTAATTATATATCAGTCCGGATTGTCCAAGTTAAGTCTTATCTGAAATTCTAACTCTTTTAAGTAAAATGATATTTTGGTTATAATAATCAAGTTTTGAGCTAGTTTAGGTCTTTGTTTAGTCTATAAATCGATTTATTGAAAACAACTAAATTTAAGCTCATAGGTTAAAAATTGTCATCTTTATTTTCGGTATAAGAAAATAAAAAAGAACTTGGAGGAAGAATATCCTTTAGGCATGTTTGGTTTGGTGATTATTAATAGAAAAGAATATTACGTAATATTATCTCATCATTTAAGAAGGTTTATAATGAAATAGAATGGAAGGAGGTGATCTCACATTACATCTCATTTCATCCTAAATAGTAAAAATTAAGTTACTTTCGATTTGGGAGGTTTATGATGGAATATAAAATAATAAATAATATTTTACTATATTAAATTATAAGTCTTTCTTTTAAATAATATTTCACTACATTATATTATGAACTTTTTTATTCCTCTCAAATAATAATTTTTTAATATCACATCTATTTATATTCCATTTCATTCCACTCAATTATAAATTTTACGCCCAATTAAACATTATTTTAAGGATGTTTCAACTAATTCGTGGAATTTCTTTAAAATCTTCAAATATTGGGGATATTCTATTCTGAATCCTAATGCTAGAAGGTGTGAATCGTTAGCTTGAAAGAGAGGCTTCCTTCGGAGCTTAAAATTCTCATAAACAGATTTATCCATGTTAACCTGAGAGGACGTAAAATTTGCCAATTTTGACCAAAAATCGTATGTTAAGGTTTTTTCGTTGAAAGCCAAATGATTGTTGGTGGTCATCATCAACAAAGTTAAAGGACAAATTGGCCATTTCATAAGTCCACCCAATTTGTGCGTGGTGTGGCATAACATTACCTGATAAACGAACGCTGGACTCGAGGAACGAAGGATAAGAGGATCCACGCGTCGTGCTCTTAGGAAGGCGCTTAGATAGGAAAAATGGGCGTTGCATCCTCGTCGTCGCTCGGTATTTTACCTTCACTTATACTATTCCTTCTCATCTTCTGGTTCTGGCCAGGATCATCCAAGGAGCAAGACCCGACTCCTGCACCATGGCCCCACCAATTCCATGCCATCCTCTTCATGAACTACTCTGGTATCCTTCAAAAGATCGACCTTTGGTACGATTGGCCTGGCGGCAGAAACTTCAACATCATCCAACATCAGCTTGGCGACGTTCTGTATGATCTGGAGTGGAACAATGGTACTTCCTTCATTTATAACTTAGACTCCCACAATCACCAATGCTCCTCCCTCCAGTTAGAGGTTGGAATTCTTCGTCCCAATTGGCTTGATGGAGCTGAGTATCTGGGTCAGCGCCACGTGGATGGCTTCCTCTGCAATGTCTGGCAGAAGGTTGATTTCATTTGGTACTATGAGGATGTTGTTACTAAGAAGCCCGTTCACTGGGTCTTCTACACCGGTGAGCGTTTATCACCACAAACTACTAACGTTGATTACGTGGTGGGGTGGTGAGTTTTATGTTTCTTCTTGTTTCTTGATATTTGCAGGGAGGGAGGCTCATGTAATGACATTTGAAGTTGGAGCAGTGCTGGAGGATGAGAAGTGGCAAGCCCCTGCTTGTTGCTTTAACAAGAAAGTTGATGATGAAAATCATAATCCTGATGCTAGTCAGCTGGTTGGAGTAGTTCTGAGAGGTTCCAATGTGCTCCCAAATGCATTGTAATTCAAGAATAAAGGAACCCCTTCACTTCAGTCTTTGAGTCTTTGTACTTGCTTTTAGGTTACGTTTGCTGATTTTTAGAATAAAATATCATGTTTGTTCTGCGACCAAAAACTACTAATATTTAGAACCCTGAAGCGTCAAAAATTAAGTTCACCATGCTTCTGTTATATGGGACGTCCTCTTGCTACAGTTAAGCGATCCTCTTCGGATCATTCGTCCAATCCAAGGAGACTCACAAAGCTCGTTTATCTTTTGCGCAGTTTCATTGTGTTCATAGAAAGATCTATCGCTAGATTGATAGTCAACTGCTAGATAGATAATATATAGCCGTATTGATAATTCAGCAATAGCATTTAAATGTGAATATAAGGTAGTCTAAAAGGTCAAATCGCTTGTTGAATAGAAGTTATGGACCCCTTCAAAGGTTTCCGCTTCTGTTACGGACCCGAAGCTTATCCCACTAGTAAGTTCCGATCCTGCTACAGTACTGAGTATGTTCGAATAATCAAAACCAGGGAGGAAATTTATAAATACCAGCATACGAATCTAAGTTTACTCAATATGCCAAGAAGTATTAAAACAAAAACTATGTCATAATCTAACGTGAATATATCCTGAGCTTGTGATACCATCAGATTTCCTCGGGACAATGGGATATAAGGGTTGGCAATCGATCTTCCTACTTGCCGACCAGGTTGGAGTGCTTCTATTTTAGTTGATACAACCTTTTCCCTCGTCTCAATTCTTCTGCTTTGCCCTGTATTTGTACCTATTCGCCGCATATAGAAATACCATGAAGTTTATGACGCTTAGTCCTGCAAGCAGCCAGTAAAAATAATCGAATCTACCCTTATTTACATTCATCGCCAACCATGATTCTTTTCCTTTAGCTTCATTCCCTGTAAGTGATTTAACAATGTTGTTAAAAGGGGTCGTTAGAAAGCTGCCTATGCCACCCGCAAGCGCAGCGTATGCGGATCCTACGCTTCTCATAGCATCAGGAGCTTCCTCGTACAGCAATTCCATTAGTGCAACAGTGGCAAAGACTTCAGCTATTCCAATCAGGCAGTACTGGATTACCAACCAGTATGCACTGAAACCGGGCATGGCAGACAGGAAAACTTCTTCAAACCCATGTTTTATTGCATAATTCCTTCTGTACCTCTCCAAAATCCCAGCCCACCCAGCAGATATGATTGAAAACACCAGACCTATCCCTATCCTCTGTAGTTGTGTAGCACCATGAGGATGACCAGTGAAGAGTCGAGCCAATGGAACAAATGTATAGTAATATAGAGATAAGAACAGGAATATGCTGAGTGCAGGAAAGACAGGCATACATGTTACAGGGACCTTCAAACGTCCCAAATATGTGTTCATAGTATATGCTTGCTGCACTGAGAGAGTCAGATACTCCGTTACTATTAGATTCATCACGATGGTCAGTAATGGTATTGGTATAAGTTTGATAAGAATCTTGACTTCCTCTACTTGAGTTACAGTGCAAAGCCTCCAAGGGCTTGGATCAGGACCATCCTCCTTTAATTGAAGAGCTGCCTTATCCAAAAACCTGCAGAGGCAGAATCAGAAACAGATTAAATAGCAGGCAAACAATTGTCCAAGTGCACACTAGAACAGACCCTCATTGGTGTCTGATTCAACCTAAAGTCCGTAGAATATACTTGGTTTTATGTTGTAAGATTGACTGATGTACCTCACAAAAGTAAATTGAGAAGGTATTGGCTGGTCCTAATACAATCAAGGAAGGGAAGCAGTACCTGAAATCGTTGGTATGCGCTATTTTCGCGCTGCCCTTGATAGCAGAGTGATTGCCAGAAATCTCATAAAGGCCTAGAAAGTCAGTGCCTGAGAAACTTGCATTTCTTCTTCGAAAGGCAGCAACCAGAACCTGAGCAACTCGTGTTAGGGGACTTCCTCCTGGTAATCTGTGTCTGTATAGAGGAGTGCCGACAAAGAATAGGATGTTGGATATGCCCATACCTACTGCTAGTGCACCAAAAGCAAATCCCCACCCCTTCTGCATCTGAATGTAGACGATCAGGGTGAAGGCTGCTATGCCCCCAACCGATACAAAAAGATAGAAGAAGTTGAAAAAGCTATCCAGGTGAGCCTGATAATTTTTAGTCCTTTCATCGAACTGATCAGCTCCAAAGGAAGAGACACATGGCCTTATACCCGCAGAACCTAATCCACTGGCGTAAAGAACTGTATTCAGGTAGATCATCTGCCATGGTTTTGCCTTGTCGCAAGTACCCAAAAGCAAGCCAAATTGGGTGCAATTCTGATCCGGCATAAAGACCTTCACTGTGGCAGATATCGTGATACCTATCAACCCCTCCAGGAGGCCAACATTAAAGAACAATATTGATAATCATCAGTATTATCCTTCAAGAAAATTACCTAAACAGAATGCATATGTACTAGCGTACATGGTTACCCTGGCAATTACAGAATACAGCTCTCTTGGCAATAATACAAACAAGTTAGCTACTTTGTTCAAGTAAAAGTTTCTTACCACAAAATAGAGTGTTGTAAAACTTGCTATTGTCCAATATCGACCCAGATAAGCATCAGCAAGAAAACCACCGATGATAGAGGATACTTGCGATATCCCAAGAAAGTTGCTCACTAAACTTGCTGAACCACTGAAGGGCTTATGCATAACGTTGAACATGAAGAGCACCATATTAACTGCAAGACCATAATAACACATCTTCTCTGCCATTTCATTCCCTGTAAGTGACAATCTCAGCCAATTAAGTCCCCTTAAACTACTCTACCTTTACTAGGTTTTATTCAAGCTTAAGGTGGTGTCCCGATCAGTTCATACAAACTCTATTAAGTGTTCAGTCATACATTGGAACTCAGATTTAGAGAAGCAATCAACAGCTGAAACTGTGCTCTTAACCATAAACGTAAAAGAAACAAGCTTGGTGGATAAAGCAGATTTTTTATTACCAAAAATGAAAAGAACAGCAATCCAGCCACCGGTCTTTGGGAGACGATGATCGGGAATTGGTTTACCGCGAATGTCAACAGGCGTAGTTCCTATGTGCCAGTTATCAGACTCCGTCAAGTGGATTCCATCGAGCTTCATACTTGAAGTTGACTCTGACTTTCCAGTAATGCTCAACGCCGGTGCCTCTTCACGACATTCAGGCGGTGGCTTTATTTCACTACTTGCTCCCATCTCTCCACTCCCTGCATAAACCAAACCATACTCAGTAAACGACATCATCAGTACATGGAAACCGCCATTATCAATAACTTCAAAGACTTCAAAGCAAGATCCATCAAAAAGCAGTAAAGCCAAAGGGCAAAAAGAACGGATCTTGACACACTTTTTGGTTTCTGGGGTGTTTTTCCAAGATCGTTGCTGAAAAAAATATACTAACTAAACTAGTGATACAAATCAAAAGCTGAATGAAAACCACACGCACAGATACATACAAAGAAATAGGCATTTGGGATATTTTTACACATACCTTCAACGTGAAATTGGTTGGTGAAGGAAGTGACTTGTTTTATAAGTTCTATGGAAACAACACCTGCAGCACTTTGAACATAGGTATGGTCACTCTAAATTCCTCTGTCGTGTAAAAGGTTAGATATATACATATTCCTAGAATTAGATATTCAATTGGTTAGTATCTAAAGAACTTGTCTTTTGACTTTGTCTTGGACCCCTAGCACTCCACACTTAGTGTTAGTGGTCTACATGATATCTTCAACAGTTGTGTTTGTGTGGCAGACTGTAACTAGTCACGCATCTTACCCATTAATGCTTATGGAAACAGTTGGCCACGAGCCATTAAAGAATCCAACGAACACACGATCCCCAATTTGTAGGAGGCCAAATGGCCTAATAAATAATATCCACTATTCTTACCAGTGATACAGACAAGACTCGGAATTTAGAATTCAGAGGTTATGTTCATAAAACTCAAATAAATACTCATGGAAATTTTTAATTTATAAATAAATTCATCTATTCAATAAACGAGATACACGTAAATTAGATGGATTGATGATCATACAAACGGGAACAGATGATCTGAACTCATGTATTGAGTAAAGATATCAATCAATTAAGAAATAGAATTGAGTTTTATTAAACAAATAACATATTTAAAAATAAAAAATTAAATTAAAATAAATTGGATAAGATTAGTAATATTCCCACTTATATTAGACACTTGAACAGAGAATACGTATTAAACATCCAAATTGAAAACGTTTTTTAGACCAAAAGGAGAGAAGTCTGTGAAGAAAAGATATCATTTTTTCTTAATTCATACAATATATATGTTGCTTTATATAAAGAGTAGACGTAATCCCACTCATTAAAATACAACGTGAGACTATAAATCATTATTAAAAAAACGTTAAGGTGCAATTTTAAATCATTATAATCTTAATTAGTAAGTAATATAAAAAATTAATTTTACAAGGCAAAATGAGAAATGAGAAAATGTTTTTCTCAAAATTTATATTTAAAGGTAAATTATTTAAAATATTATGGTTTCCAAAAGTTTTATAAAATATTTTATTATTAATAAATAATAACACTTTTAAGATTTTATGTACGTTTATTTCAAATAAAAAAATACATGTGATATGTAATTAAAATATGAGTATTTTCTCATATTCTTTATATTAAATTTGTATTTTCATTTTTCAGTCTTATCATTAATTTACCTAGTTTGTGTTTTTATTTGTTAATTTTTGGTGTTTGTAATGTTTTAAGTGTCTTATCAATAAGATATTTTAGAATTTTATAAGTATTCTTTTAATTTAGGATTTTCCTTCTAAACGATATTTAGATTAACCAAATATGCTAACCTTAGTTAAATAAATTAACTTACTTGTGAATTTCTATGAATTAAATGGACTTATTATCATACAATTTTAGATATTGACAGTAGAAACATACAAAGGAGAGGAGATTCCCTTAATTCATATTATTCACATAAAAATAAGTCCATTTAATTCATAGAAATTAAAATCTTAAGATTCTTATAATAGTCATATATTATTATGCCTAGCGAAATAACAAATTCTACAAGACTACAATGTAGTGACGCTTGTTTTGAGCACTAATCCGAAGAAGTTGAATACCCTTTAAGAAACTCTCCACCACCGATTAAAGCAAACCTAAGAACAGAAGAACAATGCCCCTAAACTCTTATTAAATTACTTTACCAAAGAACTTTTTAAATATAGACAATCACTACTCGTATTCTACTAAAGGAAGGAAAATGATGTATGATTTCTGTTTAACACGAATGATTACGTGATAACGTTAATATCCAAAACCCGCAAGCAACAACATTTAGTAAATCTAACAAACATATGATGAACCACTAAGATGAAAATAAACGGTACCATTGATAGCTGCATTTGAACCATTTGTTGAATTATTGAATTAGTTGATTGATGTAAACCTTACAAGTAATACGATAACATGTTACCAGTTATTACAGTTCAATTCATAGGGACAACCCCACCTATCTTTTGCACACTCACATTATACAATTACGTATTAGATGTACAAATAGTGACATTAACCTACAACAAAGGATAGATTAAAAGCACGAAAACGATTTACAAATAACTTATATTCAGAACTCCCAAGTTTGTGAAAAAGGGTCCACAGCGTATTGCTCAAGCAAGTTATTAGAAAAGAACTCTCAGAAATTGAACTGACAAACAAGGAGCCAACGAATTGAAGTTGAATTTTATATTCTATTAATTGTTGTGGGACTCGGGAGGATTAATAAATGTAGGTGTACTTTACATTCATTCACATCCACACTTGCATGTTGTAATAGATGGATGTGGGCCTTAATTTTACCCTTAATACTATCAGGGCCCAATTTAGCTAGCTCATTTTAATAGATAATTACTCGTTTTACAGGATTTTCAATTTTCATGGCAAAAAGACAGCACATTAGCACTCAATTATTGGGTGATGGATGTTGAACGGATAATCGTGTTTATAATATTATTTTCTGAAAAATAATAATATTTTATGAAAAAATCTTCAATTGATTTTTTTTCGTTAAAAAGAGAAAAAGAAAAGTATATTAAAGAGAGTCCCTGCACAGTCTCATATGCCCAAAACCTATGACGTCATTACGTAAAATCCTATTCAACTCCTCAAGTGGGACCTCTAGCTCATAAAAACCTCTTTCCATCGTTAGTGTATAAGTCATCAGAAAATTTGCACACTTATTTCCCTTACGATATACATGAGCCAAATTCACTTGCCAATCTCTGCTAATGAGCTTATGGATCTGTATAAGAAGTTTGATATTAGCATTGAGTTGATAATAATATTGGTTTAAAAGATTGACTGCCAAAAAACAATCGACGTCCAGTTTCACACGACGGAATCCATAGTCCCATGCCATATTTAATCCATCCATTATAATCCAAAGCTCTTCATGGAGAGATGTACAGTACCTATGTTTCGACAACTACCTATGATCCAACTTCCATCAGAACTACGAAGAAGAGATCCTGCTCCTGCTTGTCCGGATGCCCCTTTAAAAGAGACCCAACAGCTTGGGGGTTTCCTCTACTTAACATTGCATGCTTCTTTCCTGCCACTAGTGCTTTGAATGCATTTCAAAGTGTACCTTGCCTTCATACTGAAATTCGAAAGCATTTTGACTTCCTCTATAAGTTGAGATGCTTGAACGTGCTCATTGCAAAAGATATGTTTGCTGTATGCTTCCCATAGTTTCCAGCAGGTAAGTCCAAACATTGAGGCCCACTCTCCACTAGGAAAAGGGTCGTTATTCGTCCTTTAAGATTTTGAATCATCCAATTAGCAAAATTATTATTTATGAACTGAGTCATTTGATGTGACGGGACAAAGATCTTCCAAACATCTCGCGCTAGCTTGCATCGTCTAAATATATGATCAACATCTTCTTTCTTGCTGCCACACAGACTATAAGCTTCATTATCTGTTATGTGTCGTCTAACACGTTCTTTATTAGTGAGGAGAGCTCCTCGTAACGCTAACCAGAGGAGCATACGAACTCATTGAGCCTACTCGTGCTTCCAAAATAAATTCCACTTATTGTCTTGTGAATCCCAAACGTTGCCCATTATCAAATCAGAGGCTGATTTGACAGAAAAGTATCCATTGCTCGTCCTATCCCAGAAGCAACTGGCATCTCCATCCTCCTGGCTTGGTGGCTTAATTCTTGTAATAATAGAAAGGATTTGGTCTGGAAAATCTCGGTTAAAGAGCTTCATTCCCAATTGCTGTCAAGACTAAAAAAGTTACAAACTGGAAGAGCAAGTTCTTCCTTTGTGATATCTAGGCTAGCAATAAGTTTGAGAGGCCCCATATTGGCAAGTCAATTATCAGCCCAGAACCAAACTTTACTGCCATCACCAATCTCCTATCGTATGCCCAGCTCCAAATCAGGCCACATTCTCTTAATATTACGCCAAAGAAGGGATCCGTTTTGGTTATTACGAGATGGGCCTTTAAGATCTTCCCATCCGTACTTGCACCTCAAAACTCTAACCCAAAGGAGATAAGGCTTCGTGGCAAGAGTAAGCCCAATTTTCATCAGGAAAGCATTATTTTGAGGCTCAAGCTTGCCACAACCTTTCAAGTTTAATTGGTTTCCACCTCTTATCTCCCACTACTTTGGTAATTTCTTGAGACATGCGCTCCATGCACAGCACGAAGATACAGGGAGAAAGGAGATCTCCTTGACGTATACCTCTAGTTGGTAAAAATTCCTTTGCTTTTTGCCCATGCCAAACCACTTGCATTTTACAAGTAGTTATACACCACATGATAACTTTAACAAATTTCTCTAGGAGGCCAGCATCATAAAGGGAATCTTCAATAAAATCCCATCACAATCTATCATATGCTTTTTCAAAATCAACCTTTATTTCCATCCAACCCGTCACACCCTTTTTATTCCTCATTGAGTGTATGACTTCTTGGGCAACGATGATATTATCTGATATATTCCAGCCCTCAATGAAACTTGCTTGATTTGGAAGAATCATGTTAGGTAGGATTTTTTAAACTCTATTGGCAAGTACTTTCGTAACAATCTTGTAAAGGATCGTACAAAGGCTAATTCGTCTGAACTCTGTAAGCCTTTCAGGATTGTCCACTTTGGGGATAAGAGTTATTAATGTTTCATTTAGCTATGGCTCTAAGATCCCCTCCTCAAAAACCTGATTGACCATGTTACACATAGAAGGACCGACAGTCTCCCAATGGGCCTGAAAGAAAGCAGTGTGGATGCCATCAATGCCTGGAGCTTTGAGGGATTTCATTACAAAGAGAGCATGATGGACTTCGTTATTCGTAACGCAAGCTTCAAGCCATCATCTATTATCAGCACTTAGGTGGGGAAAAGCTCCCCTACAATCATACGAATCAACCGCCATGTCATCACTGGAATAAAGGTTTCTGAAAAACACATATGCCCATTCTTTAAGTGTCCTGTCGTGAGAACACCACTCTCCATCATCACCTCTCAAGGATATAACTCTCTTCTTTCTACTTCTTCTCATCACCTTCGTATGATAATACTTTGTATTTCGGTCTCCAAAATTTATCCAATCACATCTAGCAAGTTGAGCCCAAGGGATATTTTCTTGTTCACAAATAACTTCAAATTCTTTTTTCTTTTCAATTTCAAGACGAGCCAAATAATTCGAAGGGTCAGATTCGAGCTGTCTTTGAATGACACCAAGCCTAGCTAGAACTTGTCGTTTCCTTCTCGTGATGCTCCCAAACATTTCACAGTTCCAGATCATAACTTTAGTAGTGAAATTACGGATTTTCTCTACCATGGAGTAACCCTCACCCTAGTTACTATTGTCAACACTATTAAAAGAATCTGAAGTCTCCCACGCAGCAAGATAGCGAAATATAGATTGATGTTGTAGATTATTATATGCTCAGTGGACTTGAATGACTAAAGGCCAATGGTTCGAACACAATTTAAGAAGATGCTTCACTACATTATTATTGAATTTCGATACCTAAGAGATGTTCCCAATAGCCCTGTCAAGCTGTTGCATGAGAGCACCACATCTTCACGTAAACTTAGGTCCACTATAGTCTAGATTTATTAACCCGGTATCAAACATAAACTTTTGGAAAAGTTTGCACCCTTTAGCTCTATCATGAGCCCCACCAAAACTCTCCTCACTGCTCATTATTGCATTAAAATCCCCAACACAGACCGAAGGCTCATTTACTACTTCAGCCACTTAACAAAGATCCCTTCAAAGTTCCTTTCTTATCATATGGTTAGGATTTCCATAAATGGTCGCCAAAAGAAAGGATTTATTCTCATCCACAGTTGTAATTCTGGTATGAACAAACTGTAAATGATTGTAAATAACCTGCACATCAACTTTATTATTCCATAGTAACTAGATGTCTCCTGAGAACCCTTTGGCTTCAATCCTGTGAGAAAACTCATACCCAGTTTGACGAATAAACCTATCAAATTTTATCCTTTAGATACGAGGCTCAACCAAAATCAGAATAGTAGATCTATGTTCAGTAGAAAAATGCAAGAGAGTTTGTCTAAAGTTTTGATTAGCTGCCCCTTGGCAGTTCCAAACAAGAATACTTAAATCCATAAAACCAAAGGAAAGGGGAGAAACAATCAAACCCGTATACTAGATCCCTCAAGATCTTCATTGTCACTATCTTGGTCAGACTCATTGTCTTGAGTATTCGAGCACCCATCCTTGTTAACCGGGTTAAAAGGAGTGTCTTTAAAAGCCTCCGCTGCATCTTTTGAGAGACTCTTATTTGAAATTTTTTTTCAGACTTGTAAGTTTTTCATTATGGAGGATTGTAACCTCACTCCATAAGACGTGTGTCTTTTATCCGATCCTTTAGGCACTTTGATTTCCTTTTCTAGCACCCTAATCCCTAAAGTGTCCACTGGTTCTAAAATAGTCATTATTTCTTCCCTCCCAACATTGCTCATGTCCTCCAGAGTTGTTCTATCCCTTCTTACTTCCACAACAGTGTGTTTCTTTTGGTCTAAAGACGTCTGCGCTTCTAATATTTTGAAGGCTGCGGAGTTAAAAAAGAAGTCACTAGTTTGAGTGTTCTTTTCTGAGTCGAAATTCTCCCCCTAGGCCTATTTTACTGTGCTTTGATCATGAGGGTCGTCCCTACTACTCTCACCACGATACATCACAGGTATAATATTTTTTGGGCTTAAAACATCATCATTAAATCCAGAGCCCGTATTAACTTTCTGAACGTTGACACTATTGTCCTTTGTACTTTTTGCTTTTTATTATTAATTACAACTTTCTCCCTATTTTGTGGGTCCACACTAGTTTTATTGGCAATTGCACCACGTGAGCCATCTTTTTCCCCCTCTCATGCCTGCACTCTCCTCTACATGTGCAGGTTCCTTGACCACATATTTTTGAACCACATTCTTTGCCACAAAATCTGCCGCCATGTCCTCCTTTTGATCATTATAATCATAAAGCACATTATATCGCGAGATCCTTCGTACCAAGGCGTATCACCCGAATTATGTTATTTCCATTTTGATTGTTTATTTCCTTTTTTGGGATATTGAGCCATCATCCGTGGGCCGTAAATAGGTTTTGACGGTGCTGGAGTTTGTTATCCTCCGACCAACGATTGAAATGCCATTGACGAGGTGCTCTCCATCTCCAATCTTGGGGGAGAGTTAGCTACTGTGACCTGTTCTATTGAGGTTTTGCTTCTTAAGATGAGTCTTGCATTGGTCCTTAATATGTCCATATCTCCCACATCCAAAGCATATCACTTGAAGCCTTTCAGACTCAACCCGATACAATTTTTTGTCCACCTTAATCTCAGGGATAAGTGGTTACGCCAGATCAACAAGTACAACAATCAGTGAGTATTTTCTCCTTCCTCTCGCCTCTGTTGTGTAATCTATTTTGACAACTTGTCCCAATAGCTCGCCAATAGCCCTTAAAGCACCCTTATGATAGTATCGGAAGGAAAGCCCAGGAACTTTGATCCACCCCATTACCTTAGAGACTTTCGTTGTAGCCGGATCAAACTCAAGAGACCAAGGTTGCATCGTAAGATAAGCCCCAAATATCATTCAAGATCCTCCTGTTAACACCTTTGTGTAATCATCCATTGCTGTAAAGGTAGCTAAGTAGAATCCACCTTCCACATCCACAAGTTCAAAGGAATCCTTTAATAGCCACAGGTTTGGAAGCTTCCCCAAAAGGTCTCCATATCGTATATTCTTTACCAGCAGCTTCAAAACAAGAGTTTCCTTCATCCCTTTGACAAAAAGTTGGCGTATATGATCAGAGAAAGTAATCATAAGTATGAAGCCTTCTTTTCCAATCGTATAATCATCCTTAGTGATCTTAAGCTCCTCCCGAGAGTCGCCTTGGCCATTAGCGAGCAACTTATTCTTGTGCAAGGCATTTATCACATTCCCCCATCCAATCTGGCAGTATTAGAGTCACTTATTACGGTCTCCATCGTCACATCCTACGTCGTACTCTCAACTTCCTCACGTATTTAAACTTTCTTGGTGGATCATATACTATCCTCCGTAAGCGATGGTGCATCGCTTTTCATTTTCTATTTTTCCTTTCTTTAGTTGACTTTGATATTATAATCTTTAGGCAGAAACTATATATGATGTTATTTTATAAAAAATAAAAAAGGAATATCTATCATATAAAATCCATCAATCACATATTATATATCATAATGCATAAGGTTAAATTAGGACCCATTCAGCTATATTTTTCTATTGTGATTTGTAGTTTTTGTTTCCTTCTTTTTTGTTAAAAATAAAAATTATTTGATTAAATTTATAATAAAAATTGAAAAAAAATATTTGGTTGAAATTTATGTAAAAAACTAAAAATAAAAACATTTTTACTCTCATCACTATGTTTTGTAATTTTTTAATTATAATTATTAGATATTAATATTAATATTAATATAATTATTTTAATTAATCAACTTGTATTCTTAAATTTTAATTTAATTTGTTAATATATCAAATTATATTCTTAAATTAATTAATTCTCATTATGATTAGAAATAAAAAGTATGAATATTTAATATAATTAGAGAAATTTAGACATCTATTTTATATAATAAAAGTCTATATTGAGTTATTTTAATTAATAAAATATGTTCATCATAATACAATGCTTTAAAACATACTATTATTATCATATACAAGCAGAAACATAAATCAATTATAACTAATATAATCATTCCTTATTTCTCTAACAATTTTATCACGTTTTCGAGACATACTCCAAAATTGTGTTAGAGTAATATTATTGTAACATCCCGTTTCCAGAGAACGGGTCGAACCAGAGAAACGGGTCCAGGTGTGGTAAATTACCACACCTCATGCTCATGCAGTTGTGAATAGAGAGTTTTGTGCAT
>JANQBM010000003.1:6644384-6656710 GCA_025594535.1 Erythroxylum domingense
TATTAGATACTGGTTGTGGCTCACACATATGTAATGATATGCAGGGCCTCAGGGATAGTAGACAGCTCATGAAGGGATAACTGGTCTTGTGCGTGGGCAATGGAGTAAAAGTTGCTGCATTAGCTGTAGGCATTTATTTTTTTTCACTCCCCAGTGGGCTTATAATTAAACTGGATGGTTGTTATTTCGTACCTATTTTGACGAAGACCATATTGTCTGTTTCTTGTTTAAATAAAGTTGGTTTCCATTTGAATTTCAATAGTAATGATTGTTCTATTAGTTTGAATGGAATGCTTTATGGTACTGGTACATCATGCAATGAAATTTACATATTAGATATGTCGCATCCAATTATGAATGATAATGATACGAAAAGACATAAACGAGATAATTTAAAATCAACTTTCTTATGACATTGTCGCCTTGGCCATATAAATGAGAGACGCATAACTAAGCTCCACAAGAGTGGTAGTTTAGGGTCATTTGATTATAAATCATATGACTTGTGTGAATCTTGTTTATTAGGCAAGATGACTAAGTTACCCTTTAAGGGAAAGGGTGAATGAGCGACTGGAGTATTAGACCTAATACATTCAGATGTATGTAGTCTGATGTCTATCCATGCCAGAAGTGATTTTCTTTACTTCATTACCTTTATCGATGACTATTCTCTATATAGGTATTTGTATCTGATGAGATACAAATTTAATGCATTTGAAAAGTTCAAACAATTCAGAAATGAAGTAGAAAACCAAACTAACTTGGGAAAGGTTTTAAGACACTGTCATCCGATCGAGGTGGAGAATACTTAGACCAAGAATTTTTAGATTATCTTAGAGATAGTGGGATTTTATCTCAATGGACTCCACCTTACACACCATAACGCAATGGTGTGGCTGAAAGGAGAAACCGAACCTTTTTGGACATGGTACGATAGATGATGGGCTTTGAAAATTTACCAAAATCCTTTTGAGGGTCTGCACTCGAGACAACTATTTATTTGTTAAACAGAGTTCCATCAAAGGCAGTTGATGTTACTCCATATGAAATATGGACTAACAAAAAACTCTATCTTTCTCATTTGAAAGTTTGGGGCTATCTCGCTTATATGAAGTGAATACACTCAGATAAATTTGATACGAAGTCTGACAAGATTTTATTCGTAGGATATCCTAAAGAAATAATGGGATATCAATTTTACCATACTAAGGAACAAACAAAAAGTGTTTGTTTCAAAGCATGTTGTTTTCTTAGAGAAAGAGTTTCTTTTAAAAGAAGACAATGGGAGCAAAATTGAACTTAAAGAAGTTTAATATGCTCTAACAAACACGAATCAACTACCTGAACTTGAGACTGTGACTCATACAGATGAAGTAACGGTTCAACCTTCTTCACCACAGGAAGTTCGTAGGTCATGTAGGATACGTTTTGTTCTCGAGAGATATGAATTTCTCGTTATTGAACAGAATGACATATTACTCATAGAAGATAATGAGCCTACTACTTATTAACAGGTTCTGAAGAGTTCAGAGTGAGTTCAGAGTCTAAGAAATGGCTTAGCGCCATGAAAACAGAAATGGATTCCATGTATGAAAACCAAGTATGGACTTGGTTAAGATATCCAAAGGAATAAAACCCATAGGGTGTAAATGACATGGATGGTAATGTGATTACCTATAAAGCAAGGTTTGTGGCCAAAGGTTTCCGTCAAAGACAAGGAATAGATTACGAAGAGACCTTCAGCCCAGTAGTAATGCTTAAATCCATTAGGATACTCCTAGCCATTGCCGCTCATTATGATTATGGGATATGAAAAATGGATGTGAAGATAACTTTCTTAAATGAAAATGTAGCCGAGGATGTGTATATGACACAACCAGAGGGCTTCATCTCATATGATGGCAAAAGGTATGCAAACTTTAGAAATCCATCTATGGATTGAAACAAGCATCTAGGAGTTGGAATATCCGCTTTGATGACATAATCAAAAAGTTTGGTTTCTTACAAAATCCAGATGAACCCTTTGTGTATAAGAAGGTTAATGAGAGTGTAATTGTATTCCTTGTGCTATATATAGATGACATATTATTACTAGGAAATGATGTCTCTATGCTACAATATGTGAAGATTTGGTTGTCCAAACAATTTACCATGAAAGATCTCAGTGAAGCAACTTATATCCTTGGGATAAAGATCTATAAAGATATATCACAAAGATTGCTTGGTCTTTCACAATCAACATACATAGGCAAGATGCTAAAGAGGTTTAGCATGGAGCAGTCCAAGAGAGGGTATATTCCCATGATTTATGGGATAACACTCTCGAAATCTATATGTCCTAAGACACAAGATGAGAGAACATGCATGAATATGATCCCATATGCATCTACAGTAGGATCTATCATGTACGCTATGCTATGTACAAAACCCAATGTTTCATATGCTCTAAGTGTTACGAGCAGATATCAATCGGATCCTGGTGACGGTCACTGGGTGGCTGTCAAGAACATCCTCGAGTACTAGCGAAGGACTAAGGATGT
Source organism: Erythroxylum domingense (assembly GCA_025594535.1). Classification (NCBI taxonomy): domain Eukaryota; kingdom Viridiplantae; phylum Streptophyta; class Magnoliopsida; order Malpighiales; family Erythroxylaceae; genus Erythroxylum; species Erythroxylum domingense. Next base: position 6,646,925 of record JANQBM010000003.1, read on the forward strand.
TTTCTTGATATATAGAGATGGAAATCTAAAAGTGAGCGGGCATACAGATGCTAGTTTTCAATCTGATCAGGATGATTCCAAATCCTTATATTCACACTGAACGACGGGGCGATCAGTTGGAAGAGCTCCAAACAAAAGACAATTGTCGATTCAATAACCAAGGCAGAGTACATTGCGGCTTCAGACGCAGCAAAGGAAGTAGTTTGGATCAAGAAGTTCATTACTGAACTTGGTGTGGTTCTTAGTAGTGATGGTCATACAGTTATATTGTGACAACAATGGGGCTATTGCACAGGTGAAGGAACCAAGGTCTTTTCAACGGTCTAAGCACATACTCTACAGATATCATCTGATCAAGGAGATCATTGGTTAAGGTGATGTACAGATAAAGAGAATTCCTACCGAGCAGAATATTGTTAATCTATTGACGAAGCCATTATCACAGAATAGATTTAATTCTCATGTACTGGCCTATGGTACTAGATAATAAGACGATTGGCTTTAGGTCAAGTGGGAGATTTGTCAGAGTAGTGCCCTAAAGGCAATCACCTTTAGTGTGTTTTGTACAAAGTTGTATACAGACTTTATTTTCAATAATAAAGAAAAGAATATTTCATTAATTTGGTGTTCATTGTTTATGAATTGATATTGATCTATGAGCAAATTAATAAAGTCCATGATATATGACAAATCATAAAGGAAATATGATGTGATCATACTACTGAGATTTCTATCATGTGTAATTATGTCAGTTTCTAAATTATCCCTAATTACATGATTAATGAGACTAGACATTGTTAGGCTTGAGGTACTCAAGGATATCTTAGATATTGATTATGTGCTTTGACTCCATTCCTTGTTGCCTTATAGAGGTCGCTCATAGGGTGGTGATTGGGTATAGCTTGAGGTATTCGAAGGTAATTGAGTAACCAATAGAGGATTCACCACTTCTGTGATAGTAGAAGATGATACCTACAGCCTCTTGTTGGGGTCATTACTTGGAAATCTCTGGCTGGAGTACATGTGTTATGAAGAATGTCTTCATTCACGTATAGAGTGATGAGTCCCAGAACGAGAACTGATATCACTTGGGCTAGATTTGACATAATCAGTCTAGTGAGAGTTGAAACTTTGCCCATACTCATAACCAAGTGGGGTATAGTATGATGAAAGAACGAATTGCACATCAATTGTCTATAGTAGGGATCATGAGATGGTTCGTGATGAGCACAGGTTCGTTCGTCAAATCACTTACTTTTCGATCAATTGGGGGTCATGATGTGTTGCTAGACACTGCTCATGACTTGTTTGGATTAAGTGTTAATCTAAGTGGCCAACATAATCAGAAACTTAATGGGTCACATGTATAAGAGTGACTTGGAGGATTTGTAAAATAGTTTTGGATAGAGATCCATTATATGGAGAGCAATAGAACCAAATATGTCCTGATGAGATCGGGATATGTCCCGATGAGATCGTGAAATCGATATTGTTGAAATAGGTCTCTGATGTTTTTTACACACGGGACCCAGTAGGACCGATCCTAGTGTGATTAGACCACCTCATATATAGTTATATATAAATTTTAAGCTTCAGGTTATGATTGAATTCAAGCTTTAGGGCCCATTCGACCTGTAAGCCTAACTATATATATAAGTTAAAGTTAAAACCTAGCTACTAGCAACTGTTTACTTTGCTTCTTCTTTTATCGCTTATATCTTACTTCATTGTATAGATATACCAAAAACCATAGGCTTTGGTTTTTACTTCACTACAACTATTTGTGATTTAGAAGGTGGCTAATAGCCATAGTTTATTTTGTTTCCTCTTCTATTGCTTGCATCTTGTTTCACTGTATATATATACAAAAACCATAGATCTTGGTTTTTCACTGCAATTATTTGTGATTAAGAAGGTGGATAATGCAACTCATTCACTCTTCCTTTCTCCTTCTATATAACAATTGAAGTTCCTTTTTCATGGTCCAATCTTATATTTTCTCTTTTTAATATATTTCATTTACGCTCGTTTTATGTTTCAGGTTCTATTTTTTGATTTGTTTCTCTCTCTTTCAGTTTTAGGTTTTATTTTTTTGGTGGTTATGGACACTGATTATGTGTATGTTTTTCATTTTTTTATTTGTAGGTGGTAATGTAGGGAGATGGACAAAACAAAAATGGTGAGGCCATTTTTATTTATGCCAACAAGAAAAGAGGGAAGAGTTGGGTCATGTTTCAAGTGAGTTGGAACTTAGATCAGGTTTTATACAGGGTTTGGGTTGCTTAAAATCAATTCAGACTTAGGTGGTATGAGCCAAGCCTGATCTAGTTTTAAGTTGGACGTGGGGCATATCCTAAAAGTGGTCAAGCCAAGTCGGGTTAGCAATGGGCTCAACCCGACCTAACTTATTGCTATTACTAGTTCTCGACCTTAACAAATTGTTTTGAAAACTTTTGCTTTGTGTGTATGTTACATTTATAAACCCACCAAATCTACACCCTTATTTTTCTCTCCTATTCATTTTACCCTCTTTTTCCCTTTAAATTCCAACTTCATCAACCTCCTCTGGTCTGGACTATTTCCATTCCTAGCTCTCAACCTTAATAATTTGTTTTGGAAACTTCTGTTATATGTGTGTTGAATTTATAACCTCATTGAACTTACACCCTTGTTCTTCTCTCTCATTCACTATACTTTCTCCCTTTAAATTCTAACTTCATCAACCCCCTTCAAAGGATTTTCTTTTCTCATAAAGATAGAGTCTTAGAGAATATCCAAAACAGATTAGTAGTTCAGTACCAACTGCATAGTTCCTTTTCCTAGTTTCTTTTTTCTTCTATGATTTCCTATATAGATTCTTGTAACAGGAAAGCAAGAGATGAAGATATTACCTAATTGTATATATGTTCATAAGCTTATTATAATAGGAGTAAGATCATCGAGTCTTGCATCATCAGCTTGCCTCTTATAAGGTCATCTATTTTCTATCTATTTTCTCTTTTGTATATTATATGTTCTTTTTATGGTAGTTGTGTATAGGCATTTAGTATTATCATAAAAAGGCATAAAAATCATCCTTAAATATTTATATATAAGGCTATGATATTCCCTATAAAAAAATATGTTGGGATGATTTAGAAATAACATTAACCTACATATATGGTTTTGCTTTCAATTACACATCAAATCACTAAAAAGATTATAACTTTGTAAAGCTTTTCATTTAAACAGCAACTTCAGATTCATAATCATGTCACTTATGACATACAAAACATGGATGAAAAATAAAAAATCCATAAAAACGACAAGCTAAGAGAATAAGAGAAATAAACAAAAAGGTCAAAAAAATTATGGAAGAATAAATACATGGATGGAAAAGATTTAAGATTTAGATACATGAGTTTTGGTAGTGGATCTATAGACCTAAAACCCCTGAACGAAAAATTTTAATACAATTCAATGAATTTTTTAAAATTAAATCAAAAAAAGATCAAGACCAGTTTTTGAATACTCACTTAGTGAAAAGGCCAAGATCAATTTTTGCTAACTTTTTGCACCGACAAAAAAGGGGAAAGAAAAATTAACAAATTTTTTAAAAAAGAGTTGGAGAAGAATAAAAACTAAAAAAACATCTTGCATTTTGTAAAGGCTAAATTTTACAATAAAAAAAGAAACATAAGAGAGAGAATAAAGAGTTAGGAGCAAAACAAAATGGTTGTAAGGGAGAGAAGAGAGGTATGGAACTTACATAGAGCATAAATTTCTATAGGAGAAATAGATTTCTATGAGAGAAGTAAAATAATAAGAGGGAGAAGGAGTAGAACGAAAAGAGAGAAAGCAGAAAGATAAGAGAAGTAGAATTTAACAAGGTCACTAGAAAGTATAAACGAGATTTCTTGTTGTTTCTATGGCCAAGAAAACCTTTTGTAAAAAGATACAAAACCATCATATTTATATTTTCGAAATTATGTTGTAGTTTTTTTAATTTTGAAAACTAAAAATTAATATTATGAATACCGTACCAGTAATGAAACCAAATTTAGTTTTAGTACGATACTGTATTGATACTAGTCAATACTGGATACCATTTCATGCAATTTCTTAAAATTATAAAATAATTCTTGAATTTTTTAAAATTTTAAAGTAATCCCTCAATGTATTGTACTATATAATTTATATTTTTACATCAACTATGTCTCTAAAAATCATAACAATAGAATTTTGAAATAACAATAATCTATTTATTTTTATTAATATTACTTTTCACATATTTTACATATAAGCAACAACCAGAACTAATATAAAAAAAGATTTAATCATCATACATATATAAAATTAAGGATAATACAAAATACTTAAAATGTTATGATTTCTTCATATAATAAATAATAATTACATCAAAACATCACATAAAAAGAATAATAAAGTTTTATGACTCTCTAAGTATTACAACAAGAGTTTGTGTTAAGGAAACAAACAACTAGAAGAGAAACATGAAACAAAAAAATTTATGGTTATATTTATATTGCATATATAAAATTTAACATATGTATCAAATATAAGTAAAATTAAAAGAAGAGAAGAAATGAAAACTTGGAACTTCATTCAATCGAATATCTGCTAAAATTGCATTGACCTCAATTTTAATTTGGTACAAAATGAGAGGAGCTTCATCATCATCATTATTCAAATTCATTAAACCAAATGACATGTCAATACTTTTCCATTAAAGATTATCTTTCAAGTCACTCTCATCTATCAAACTCGATTCCTCATAAATCAAATCTGTCAAAAGATAAATATGATCAAAAAAATTAGATTTACGAAAATACTTGTTTTGTTAAGAGTACTAATAAACAAATAGAATTAAATTATTAAGAAATTACAAGAATTATATTTAGCTTAATAATGATAATAACATACTTTTCTGAAAGCTTTAAATTATATTGAACAAAGACTAAGTTGTTCAATCTTTTGTGCTCTCATATATTCCTTTTCTTGGAATGGATAAATTTAATTGTACTCTAATTCTTTTCACATTCTATTACATTTACATATTGACGTAAAATTCGAAATACAAATATTTATAATTATGAAACACCATTTTTAAATTGTTCTCACCAAGCAACTGTAAGACAATAAAAGTAATATTATAAACAAAATAAAATGATGATTAATTTTCAAAAGGTAACAAAAGTAAATACATATATATACCTGGATTAAGTTTTTCTCTTTGACAAATAACAATGGGTATCCCAAAATCATCAAAAACATGCTTATAAATCTCCATTTACGAGCTTAAGAGATCTTCCATCATCTCATGGACAACAATTGTTGTAATAGTTAATATTATTCCCTTATTAACTTCAACTTTCTTTGTAAAACTTGGTCTAAAATATGCATCAAGATTAAAAAATGTCCCAAATGCAAATGACAAAGAGTAAAGTTGTCTTTCTCATCTTTTATTCATGATTGTAAGATAAGGTGTATACGGAGATTGCCTATTTTTCATATTGGGCTTGATTGCTCACAAACTCGGATAACAAATTGACATTGGGACAAAAATTTATGACCGTCAAATATAATTTTAAAAACATCCAATCTAGCATTAGACCCAACATTGCTAAGATGCGACTCACTTGTCACTTGTAAATATTTTCCTTAACTCCTTCTTCATCAAAATAAAACATTAGTTATAAGAAATTAGTTACAAATCTTGTAATAATAGGATGAAACAAATTCTTACCATTGGTGAAAATGTTTCTTGTTAAATTCAAGATCCATACATGATTGTGGATAAACTTAGTCACTTTTTTTACTTTCTATATAGTCTCATCAATGATAGGAAAATATCTAGCACCTCTTATATTTCCTAACATCAGGTCAGTGCAATGTGAAACACAAGGAATCTAATAAAAAGAAATTTACTTGCTTTGTAATCTTCTTTCAGTTTCTTTGTAAGCAAAATCATTGTTATTAACAAACTGAACAATGTTTTTGGGCCCAAGTTTATTCACAACTTCATTAAATATCTGAAACAAAGTATCAACATTTTTAACAAGGTCAGATGCATCAATAAACTTAAAAAATATTGTCTCTTTTGTAAAATTAAAAAAATTATAATAGGCTCCTATCTTCTATTTGTCTAACCATTGCACATAGCTGAATATCCATAAGTAGCCCAATTCACTCTTCTTTCATTCAAATAACTCTTTATTTTATAAACATAGATGCTCAGAAGTTTACCTTTGTAGTCATCAATTAAAGGATCTTTATATCCTGGACCCACTATAGATTGATAATAATAAGATTGCTAATATTAAACGTTATACCTGAACCATATCACCATCTAGCCATTGCCATGTTCACATTATGAGCCGCTTCTTTAGATTGCAAGACATTACATATTGAAGGTTAAGCTCTAGGAGTTGATTGTGGTGCAAAAAAATTAAACATATGTCTTCTTCTTTCTAACATCAGGTGCAACATTTCCTTCTTATTGCTTAGGAGTATTATCACCTTCAACATCCCTATTATTATCCTGACCACTGCAAAAGGAACTTCCTCTACCAACTTCATAGTTTAGTCTTTATCTTATATTTTTCTCATGTTGATATTCTTCCAGTAAAGTCTTTATTTACCACTTTACATCATGACTCACTTTCTTACAAAACTCTACATCACCTTTTATCTTAGCAAAAATTTTCTTTAATATTATGATTCTCCCACCTTTCAAATGTTTGTTACAATATAAATAAATGGTACGGTTCTTCATTTTAAGAACAAATCTAGTATGAACTTAAGTTGGAATATCAAATCTTATTAGAGTAGTTGAATTGTCAAAAGTACTTGAACTTTCTTCCATTTAATAACTTTATATTAAAATAAAGTTATGTAAAATAATAGGAAGAAATATAGGAACAATAGTTTCTCAACAATCATATAATATACACATGCAAGTGAACTTCATGAATTTATATAAATGATTCCTTAATAGAAACTGATGCTTAAGCACGTTTATTCAAGAAATTCTCATATTGTGTTATTACATAAACTCACAATTATAACCTATTTTTTATTTGTACGATTCAATCATAAAGTCATAATTATAACTCATTTTGTAAGATTACATAATTCAACCATAAAGTTATAACTATAACTCAATTTGTATGATTATATAATTCAACCATAAATTCACAACTATATCCCAAATTAACAACTATAACTTATTTTGTATAATTACATAATTTAACAAAAATTCACAACTATAAATCATTTTGTGTGAGTATAATTCAACCATAAAGTCATAATTATAACTTATTTTGCAAAATTACATAATTCAACCGTAAAGTCATAACTATAATTCATTTTGTATGATTAGTGATTACATAATTCAACCATAAACACAACTATAATCCATTCTATATGATTACATAATTCAACCATAAATTTACAATTATAACAAATTTTGCGTAATTACATAACTCAAATATAAACTCATAACTATAACTCATTTTGTATGATTACATAATTCAACTATAAATTCATAACTATAACTTATTTTATATGATGACATAATTTAATCATAAATTAACAACTATAGCCCATTTTATGTAAAGACATAATTCAATCATAAATTAATCCATTTTATATGATTACGCAATTCAATTTATAAACCATTTTATGACAACTAATTTGTGATAATATGTAACTCAATCCATGCACAAAGTAATTTTAATCTTTCATTCACTAATTCTTTGCCATAATTTGGTCAACAATTTTAATATTTCATTTACTATTTTTTTAACTAAATTACAATATTTCATTCACTAATTTTAGTTATTACAGGCAAACTGTGGATGGCCAAAAAATACCTAGCCCAACCGACCCCGTAAGAAAAGCCCGAGTAGTCATAGGCCAAGCCACGGACTCGAACTAACAAGCTCAAGCCTAGCCTAGGCTCGGGCTAGTTGGCCCGTGCCTGACCTGGGACCAACAGATATCTAAGAGCTAAACGACTTCATTTTGTTTTTAGCAAAACAATGTCTTTTTGTTGTGATTCAAACAGAATTTACATTTTGCTTCTTTTTTAAAGTTGTATGTTAGTTAAACAGATGAAACAATTATGAAGAAGAATAAAAGAAACGAAGAATGGGATGAGAAGGAAAGAGGCTTGTGATTTTGGAACTTAATCAAAAGCAAAACGACGACGTTTTGCTTCTTTTTAAAAGTTGTATGTTAGTTAAACAACATTTGATTAAGTTCCAAACATACAACTTTTAAAAGGAAGCAAAATGTCGTCGTTTTGCTTTTGATTAAGTTCCAAAATCACAAGCCTCTTTCCTTCTCATCCCATTCTTCGTTTCTTTTATTCTTCATAATTGTATCATCTCGCTTAACTCTCATCGACTGTTATTCTTCTTCGTATCGTGTCATCGTCTGTCTCTCCCCTAGCTCCCTCGTCAGCCATCATAATGCCACCGCGCCACTAGTGTGAAGTCACTGATGTTACTAACTAACCAACGTCAACGTGATAAATAATAAGGTAGTATCTCTTCTCATCTCAAATTTGGTTTATTATTAATATTTGATTGTTTGAAGAGTTAAGAGTATTATGGTTTGGTGATGATTTGGCTAATATGTGATTGTAGTTTTTATTAATGAGAATATGGCATAATGTATGTATATTGTTTGATGACTTGCCCCTACCAAAATAATGCATGGTTCTGTGGTTAAATTGCTAGACTTGCTCCTTGAGTAACTATCAAGTTCTTACTCGATCATTTAAAATCTAATTTAAGAAAAGAATAATTAGTAGCTACTAATGAATTATAGAACTACAACTGTATATATGATATATCCACACATGAACTGGTCTTGTTTAAAGAGGTCTTCTTTTTAACCCTTAGAATGCCTTAAAGGTTAGCTTTTCAAGTTTTATTTTCATTGAAAAAAATCAAATTTTATATTTGGTGGGGTCTTTCTAAAACTTAGATGGAACTTGATATAGTACAAACACTTTTCACTGTTCTGTTATGATTTTTTTCCTGAGTACTTAATTAGAGAAAACAAAAGTAGTAATACATTTAGCAGCAACGTAAATAATATAGGTGTTCATGCCTAGATTGAATAGCACTACAACAATCTAACTCCTTGTTATTTGGAAATCGGAAAATGATATCAACCATCTGAGTTGCTAATAGTTTATCCTTGTCATAAGATGAAGCTTTTCAACCACTTTTTTTTCATATAATAGAGCTTTACTCTCTCTAATCCTTTTGGTTGATTGCAAATTGATTAATCCTTTTACTTGAGATAACCAATAATGTGGTTTTAGAAACTTGAGAAGAGGCAAACCTTATTAAAGCAGTAATTGTTTTAAACTTTTCATTAATATTACAAGTAGTGTTTCAACCATTATTGTTCTTTGAGAAGAACATTGTAGCTAAACTATCAAAGTGAATCTTTAATTATTCTTTGATATTGTTTATGACCCTCATATTTATATTTGAGTCTAGTACAAATGCATGCATACATCAATTGCTCATTTTGATTGTTTTTAACCTCAAGCATTTATATGTTGATTATTTCCAACCTCAAGCATTTATATGTTTTTTATTTTAGATGGATGAACATATTCCTTTAGTAGAGAGTTCTAATCTAGTACCAGAGATAGAAGTGGAAACTTTTATTCCTGTAACACCCCTCGCCCGACTGGACCCGAACCCGATATCGACGGTGATATCCGAATCCGTGCCCTGCGAGGGTGGCATGTCACATCACTTC
>JANQBM010000003.1:6658426-6674301 GCA_025594535.1 Erythroxylum domingense
TAATATATTATTAACAAGTCATAATGTTAATACATGAATCACAAATATCCATTGGCCTAGGGCACACTACTAACAGTTATTCTGACTATAGCGGAGCGAATGATGGAGAAGTTGAATTCTTATTAGTCTAAGGTTAGAGATATTATTGCAGTGTTATATGTGTTGGACCCAAGATACAAGGTGGACGGGGTTGAATATATTTATAATTCATTGTACGGTGTTTAAGCTCAAGAGCATATACATAAAATGAAACAATTATGTTATCAATTATTTAATGATTATCAACTCAGAATGCAACAAACTCATGATCGAGATCTTAGTAATATAGGCAGTTCAACTCTGGGTTCAGTTTTAGGTTCGACCTCATCTTCTAACCCATTATTGACACATTCTCTTTCAAATTTTTTGAAAAATAAAAGGACTAGTACTTCTTATAATATGATGGATTAAGATAAATATTTCGCTGAAGATTGTGTACCTAAAATTGAAGGTGAGCACTTCGATATATTGTTATGGTGGAAGAAATGTGGAAATACTTTTCTAATCTTACAAGTCATCACACGAGACTTATTAGACATTTCATCATCCATCGTTGCTTTGGAGTCTACTTTTAGTACTAGTGGTCTGGTTATTACTCCTTATCGTGCTCGACTTTATCCTCCTACTGTGGAAGCCCTTATGTGTGCCTAAAGTTAGTTAAATAATGAAGATATTGATGGTAAATTCTTTTGTTTTTAATATATCAATTTTATATATTTTATATTATCTTACCTAATGTTGTGTTTTAATTTTTAGTTAATATGGCCACAAGTATTAATGCGAAGGTGACTAGTCAAATTAACCAACCAACTGTATGTCATTTTGATCAAATATATGAAGATGGAGATATATTTAATTATTTATTAAATATTACCATGTCTTAAATATTTCTTTAATTTTAATATTACATTATTAAATATAATGCTTGTATATACAAATGATTTGATTCAAACTATAAAAGAGACAACACAATAATTTTTTAAAATGAGATCCATAATAACAATACTTCATCATATAATCCATAATTATAAAAATCTCAGAAGCAATAATTCACGTCATACTTGACTTGGTAACACATTGAAACAATAATTCACTTCATATAACACAAAACTTCATATTTCAATTTTCAACAATTAACACAACATAATCTATATCCGCTCAAACACCCATTTAAGTATTTCAAATTTCAACAAAATAACAATCATAACTAACAAGTCACAACACAACACGACAACGAGCTACACAGGTGGAGCTGTATGCGAGGCTGGGGCATTAGGCTACCAATTGTGATTGTATAGGTTATGGAGGATTGGGCTATGATGCAAGACATAAGTTGATATGTCCTATTTGTCTTAGGACTCTTTTCTCACGACATATTTGTATCTGGAAACAAATTAATTAGATTTTTAGAGAGAGAGAAGAAATCTATAGAAGATAAGGATACAAGATTTGATAATTTCAACCGTGATGAATTTTATTCAATAACTTGCTATTTAAATACATCAGAGCAAGGAAATTAAAATACCAATCTTCCTAATTTTGTGGACCACTCCACTTTACATAACAAGAAAATAATAAACAACTTATTCAAAAAACTCCTAATAACACTTTAACTCCTAAGACGTTTTCTTAAGTAACTAAGCCACTAATAAATTAACCATCACGCAAACTTCTAACCTCTTCGACCTATACTCCCTGCCTTTCGTACCTTGCTCTCTAAGCCTCCTAGCCATCCAAGCTAATGTCACACGTGCTTGGAATGAGTGAACCCATGCATATGTAACATTTTCACTCCCCTAAAGAATCCTTATCCTCAAGGAGTGAAGTCCGGGTAAGAACGCAGGAGACACCGCAGGTCCTCCCATGTGGGGTCTTCTTTTGGGGCTCCTAGCCATTTAATTAGGACTTCCTTTTTTGGATGGTATTGACCTTTTTGAACCATTCGACGAGCCAAGGCTCTCTCGGGTTATGGCATTACTGGTTGATCGTCAGTAGAAAGAGGCAAAACTAGAGAGGTTACCGGAATATTTCCCAAACATTTTTTAAGCTTACTTACGTGGAAAATAGTATGAATGTGGGACCCCGTTGGTAATTCTAAACGATATGCAACGTTGCCTATACGTTCAATAATATGGAAAGGACCAAAATACCGTGGTGAGAGCTTTAAAGATGCCCGAAATGCCACTGTGGTTTGGAGAAGCTTGAGATAGATATAATCACCCATATTAAACTCCACATCACGACGCTTTAATATGCCTAACTCTTCATTCAATCTTGTGCCTGCTTGAGCGTTATCTTGAGCTCCTTAAGCATCTCATTGCGGTCACATAGCATAACATCCACGGAGTCCACAACAGTCGTTCCCAGTACGTGTCGGACCAAGGGTGTTGGAGGTACCCCGTAAACAGTTTCAAATGGTGTAATCTTTGTGGAAGAATGCATAGAAGTATTATAACTATATTCAACCCAAGGAACACACTTTTTCCATTGTCGGGGTTGATCACTTATAAAGCATCGAAGATACTGTTCCAAAACTCTATTTATCACCTCTGTTTGTTCATCACTTTAAGGATGATAACTGGATCCCATGCACAACTTCGTTCCCTGAAGCTCAAACAATTTTTTCCAAAAATTACTCATAAAAATCTTGTACTGATCACTTAAAATGCTTATAGGAATTCCATGTAATTTAACATAAAATTCCACAAAAGCCTTGACCATTGTTAATGCAGTCATTGGATGCCTAAGAGGAATAAAATGCACACACTTAGTCAACTGATTGACTACGACCATAATTGAATCAAATCCTCCGGAGTTGGGCAGCCCCTCAACGAAATACATTAAAATATCACTCCAAATCTGATCGGGTACCGAAAATGGCTGCAATAAGCAGATAGGAAGGAGATGCTCGGCCTTGTTACGTTGACATATATCACAATTACGGATGTAGTCCTGGACTGATTTCCTCATGCCATCCCAATGGAAATCCGAATGAACACAGGTCAAAGTTTTGTGAAACCCAAAATGGCCTCCTACTTAAGAGTCATGTAATTCAGATAGCACAATGGTAATCAAAGGAGAAAAGGGATTCAAAGCTACCTTGTCATCAAGAAACCAAACTCCATTCCGTTTCTGTGCATTGGATTGAGTCTCAAACTTGCAATAATACTCATCGATCTCTACCTCTCTTTGAAGTTGCTGCCACCACTGTGCCTCTGGTTTTGAAATGGCAATAAACGTTATTTCCATCATTCGTGACAATGAATCTGCCGCATTATTCTCAGGTCCTCTCTTGTACTCGATACGATAATCGTACCCTATGAGTTTGGGCAGCCATCGGGCTTGATCTGGGGTGGTGATCTGTTGATCTAAAAGATACCTTAAACTTCGATGGTTAGTGCGCACCATGAAGGAATTCCCTAGTAAGTACGAACGCCACTTTCGAATCGATTTGACTAAAGCGAGCATTTCCTTCTCATAAGTAAACAACTTCAAGGCTGTACCTTTAATTCCTTCACTAAAATAAGAAATGGATTGCCTATTTTGCATCAATACAACTTCAATTCCTCGCCCATTGGTGTCGCATTCAATTTCAAATGGCTGCGAAAAATTAGGAAGTCTCAAGACGGGTGCTCGAGCCATTACGCGTTTGAGAAGCTGGAATGCGTCTTCGACCTCATCGTTCCACTAAAAACCCTCCTTGGATGTTAATCTAGTCAAAGGTGCGGCTATGGCTCCATAATTTTAGATAAATTTGCGGTAATACCCGGTAAGGTTCCGCATTGGCTCAAAGTTGGTGCTGATTCAGGACAGTCAAGACAGCTTGCAAATGTTGCTGATGCTCCTCCCAATATTTTGAGTAAATTAGTATATCATCGAAGAATACTAATACAAACTTGCGAAGGAAAGGTCTGAATATTTCATACATGAGACTTTGGAAAGTTGCAGGTGCATTAGTAAGTCTGAAGGGCATAACCACGAATTCATAATTGCCATTGTGCGTCCTGAATGCTGTCTTGTGGATGTCGGGCTTTTGGACACGAATTTGGTGGTATCCGAAGGTCAGGTCGATCTTGGAAAAATACCGTGCTCTGTACAACTCATCCATGAGTTTGTTTATAACTGAGATAGGGAATTTATCCTTGACAGTGTTTACGTTGAGAGCTCGATAGTCCACGCAAAATCTCCACTTGCTGTTGGCTTTCTTCACAAGCAGAACGGGTGATGAGTATGGACTTGTACTATGCCGAATTAATCCCAAGGCCAAGAGTTCACGTACTTGGCGTTCAGTTTCTAATTTTTGATAGTAAGGATACCTGTAGGGTTTGACGTTGACTGGAGATGCACTCGGTAGGAGTGGAATTTTATGGTCATGTGATCTCTTGGGGGGTAATTCCGTAATAGTTTGAAAGACCTCTGTATGATCACGTAAAATATTTTCAATATCCGAATGGATATTTGACTGAACCGAAGCTCCTAAATTTGTGGAGATTAGTTGAATAAAAAATTCCATTCTAAGAGTCCTAGTAGATCCTAACTGTTGAGCTTCCTTAACTGATAGGGCTTCCAATTCTCCTTTTTTCATTCCTGTAGAATTATAACGGACCCCATTCATATTGAATGACATGGTAAGCTTCCCGTAATCAATCTCAATAGGCCCTAGGGTTGCCAACTAGTGTACTCCCAAAACTACAGGACACACTGCATTCGGAAGAACAATAAAATCTGTTTCGATTGGGCACCCTAAATATCCATTCGAATTTTATGACAGACCCCAGCGCAATTTAACATGTCCTGATTGGCAATGATTATGTGAAATTTCTTACTTATGTTCAAAGGGAATCCGAACTGAGACATGACCCCTTGTTCAATAAAGTTATGGGTGTTGCCCCCATCAATTAATACCTCTAATTCCTTATTCCTGATCGTCCTAGTAACTCGTAGAGTTTGGGGGTGTTGAGTTCTAGTAATTACATGGAAAGAAATCTCAGGTACCTCCAGTCTTTTGTATGTTCCCTCCTTTTTATCAATCGTGGGAGTTTGCCCATCTTCTTCGATCATGAACAATTAAGGTGGTGTGCATCGGTGTCCCGAAATAAATTTCTCATCGCAGTAGAAGCATAACTCTTTATCCCTTCGTTTCTGGGCTTCTTGAGGGGTAAGGCGCCTTAGGTTTGGAGTGTTTACCCATGCTGGAGGTGGTCCTAGAATCTCGGGTCCAGTTGAAGTAGGTAATACATCCGTGATTGGGTTTCCTCCTGCCGGTCTCATGCTAGTTAGATTGGATCGTGAATAATTTCCTCCTCCATTTTGAGCACCATTCTTGTATTCAATTACCTAAGCAACTCCAATTGCGTGGGCCAATAGTCTTGGTTTTTGAAGCTTCACATCATATCTAAATTCATCTTTTAGACTGACAATGAAGGTGTCAATAAAGTAAGATTCAGGCACATCATCTACACTGTTAGCTAGTCTCTCAAAAGCTTCCTAATAAGCTTCTACTGAAGATGTTTGCCTTAGCCGTGACAATTGCTCAACTGGATCATCATATACGGCTGGTCCGAAACATTGAAGAAGAACTTTCGTGAAGGGTCCGCGATCCTTCATGTAATACCTCTGCCATTGCAATGCGTAGCTCTCCAAATGGAAGGAAGCAAGGCGCACCTGTTGTCCCGAGGGCAATTCATAAAATTCAAAGTATTGCTCTGCCCAAAAAATCCACCCTTTGGGATCGGTTTAGTCAAATTTCGGGAAGGATAGTTTCAAATTAGTCTTGCTCGTCCCTCTATTCATAGAAAATCCATCGCCGAAATTCAAAGGATTATCCTCCATGAAGTGTCGTGGAGAGCTTGTTGATGCCTTAAAGCTTTGGAATTCACTCACTAGGTGGTTTAAGGCAACATCAATCTTGTCATAGCTAACGGTGACTTTGGCAAGAACAACTTCCTGCCTAGCAATCGCAGCATCCTATCTTGAAACGATTTCAGACAGCCCCTTTTGGAAGTTGGCGTTTGTCTTAGCTCTGGTCTCCATGATCATACGCTTTGATACTAAATTGATATGTCTTAGTTGTCTTATGACTCTTTTCTCACGACAGATTTGTATTTGGAAACAAATTAATTAGATTTGTAGAGAGAGAGAAGAAATCTATAGAAGAAAGGGAGAGGAGATTTGATAATTTCAATAGTGATGAATTTTATTCCATAACTTGCTATTTAAATAACATCAGAACAAGGAAATTAAAATAACGATCTTCCTAATTTTGTGGACCACTCCACTCTACATAATAGGAAAATAATAAACAACTTATTCAATAAAGTCCTAATAACACTCTAACTCCTAGGACCTTTTCTTAAGCAACTAAACCACTAATAAATCAACCATCACGCAAACTTCCAACCTCTTCGACCCACACTCCCTGCCTTTCGTACCTTACTCTCCAAGCCTCCTAGCCATCCAAGCTAATGTCACACGTGCTTGGAATGAGCGAACCCATGCATACGTAACATTGCGCAATCAGTGGTGATTAGAGTGACAGAGTGAGGCTGAGAGCCTGAGCAGAGCATAGCAAACGGTGGCTGAAATGGAGCGGTGACTTGAATGACTGCGTGAGCAGAGCAGATTGTAGAGGAGCAGAGCTAGAGAGTAAGGCAGTCTTGCAGTGAGCAGAAGCAAAGAGAAAAATGTTGAGGGAGTAGAGGAGCGTCCGAGAGTATATGCAATAGGTTTAATTTAGGATTAGTTTTTTTTTTTTGCAAATTGATCCTCCAATTTTTTAAAATTATTAAATCTAACCAATAATCAACTGATGTTTTATATACTGGCTAGTACCAAGCTCTTGTACGGTACCACTCTATTTAGTACAATTTTTCAAACGATATCGACAAGTACAAAAGTTATAAGTTTACTAAAATCCAAAAATATTCCAAACACATTCTTTCTATTACTTTTCATTTTTTCATGATCAAAACAAAAATCATAAAAATAAATAGAATCAAACACTTTCTTAGTGAACTTCCCAACAAGTTTAAGTTTCAAGTTTCAATATGTAAATTAATATATATAACCATCATCCTTATAATCTCAAGATTGAAAGGTAAAAACAAGAGGGAGGCCATGATTCTAATTCAAAGTCTATGACTAGTCTTATTCAGAAGAGAAGACACGTTTGTTTTTTGGTGGTAGTTGGGCACATTTGGCCCGGCATACTCCTCTTCACCCATCTACCTCCAAATACAAGTAATTAAAATTTAAATGCAATTTGCATAACAAACAAAAGATCTAGGGCATGAATAGTTTGTTGATATTTCCACGTGTTCTGCTATTATTTTTCAATGCTACTTCCCTTATCAGTATTATCGTCCGTCCGATGTACTTATAGAACCTTTTTTCGACCGCATGATATCACTAAGCATTTACAAAAATATTTTGTCAAAAAAGAACAAGAAACAAAAATTATATGAAAAAACAAAATAAGTAAAATGTCTGAAAAATAAAGCAACTAATATCAATCTATTCGATCCACCTTACAGGTGCTCATCGTTATTCCTACTTCTCTGGTGCTACCCGATCGGATCGTCTTCAGCTTCGGCATCTGATTGTCAAGGTTCCGACATTTCTCTCTAATCTATTTGTACTTCAAATATTATCTTCTGGGTTCCTAAAGTCTAGGTATTTTACCCTATCTCTCTATCATTTTTTGTCCTTATGATATCTTTCAGAACTTAGTCTCTCATTGAGCTGAGAAGTCGATTTTAATGGAATTTTTGCATTTGGGTTCCGTTTTCCGTTGTGGGTAGATCTGAACTGATAAAGTTTTGCTGGGCGAAAATTCATGGCTTGAGAGTTGCCGATGGTTTTTGTGTGTTGATTTTTGCAGTTTTCCGTTTGTTTTCTTTTCAAGGATAAGAAGTAAAGATGTTGGGAATTATAAGGCAGAAAGCGAGTGCTGGAAGCTCTCCTCTTCTGGTATTATATTATGTGTCTTCAATAATTATTGGTTCTTTTTTCATGTTTTAGTTCTGTTGACTTGGATTTCTGATGTAGGATTTTTGGTGCAGGCTTTAGGGCAGTCCCTGCACAGGATTCGTTCTGTGGCTTGGAGAGGTTATGCCACTGGTGTTAAAGAGGTATGCCGTTGTGCCTCTCACTCTTGCAATGTCGACTGTTTTTGTCCTTTTGTTGTTGGATTTATGCATAGGTTTGTTGATCCCACTAGTTAGTGATTTGAGCAGTTTAGCGCTTTAGATGTCCAAATATTTTCACCTTGTCGACTTAAATTTGCTTTATGAAGATTACTTCATTTTCCTTATTGGCTTGAGATCGTGGCTTATTTTATTTGAGAGGGGAAGCAAAAGTGATATGTTTTCTGAAACACTGTTCATTCCCAGATTCAAGTTAGAGAAGCATTGAACTCTGCACTTGATGAGGAAATGTCTGCTGATCCTAAAGTCTTTTTGATGGGTGAAGAGGTGTGAACTTATTTGGAAATGGTTCTTTGTGTGTCAATCCAAAATTTGTCTGTTCTTACGTTGTTGTTCTACTCTTAAATGCAGGTGGGAGAATACCAGGGTGCATACAAGGTGATACTTTCTTAGCAGAAAAGGCAATCATTTCTTTATATGTTTGACAAAAGAAAGGCCATCTGTTCATTCGTTGACATTCTTCTTCAATTTTTTGTTTTGTTCTAGATTACCAAAGGGCTTTTGGATAAATATGGTCCTGAGAGAGTTCTTGATACTCCAATCACAGAGGTTCTTTGCTTTACCTTTGGTTATTTATTTTTGTAGATGGTATTGGTTGTCATCTTATAGACACCGAATTCATAAATTGTTAAACAGGCAGGATTTACTGGTATTGGAGTAGGTGCTGCTTACCATGGTCTGAAGCCTGTAGTGGAGTTTATGACATTTAACTTCTCAATGCAGGTTAGTATTTTTAATATTGGTAGTTTCCCAGTACCTTCCACTTAGTGAGTTAAGGTGACAGCTAGACCTTGGAGTTGAAGTTTATAATACTCATGCAGCAATAGTACTGAAACAAATCGATTCTGAAGGTTATATTTCTCTATGATGCTTCGATTGATCTGCTTCTGGCTCTTGATGCAGGCAATAGACCATATCATCAACTCTGCTGCAAAATCAAACTACATGTCTGCTGGCCAGTTATCTGTTCCCATAGTTTTCAGAGGACCAAATGGTGCTGCCGCTGGAGTTGGTGCCCAACATTCTCACGTAATTTTCATCTCTCTCTCTCTCTCGCTTTTTACGACTAAATTATATCTTTGTGATATCATACTTATGCACCCTCCTTTTCTTGCATTAGAATATGTTAGAAATGAGATACAATGTAAAATGGTTTCAAACATAGAGAAACTAGAAACTTGTTCCCATTCTTCAAGCTCTATTTCTGAAACTATGTTGTACTTGCGTAACATCATTCTGACTTCATACTTTATGGGGTATTGTCTTTCTTGAATTTTCCTCTGTGACATCTTCGACGATCTAGTTTTCTGCACTTTTTTGATTGATCCTCCATATTTTTCCCAATAGAGGAAGAAAAGGTTATAAGCGGATCTAATATATTTAGATGCATGGCTGGTGTGAAGTAGTAAGCAATTACTAAATGACATTGTTGAATTCCCTTGCAGTGTTATGCATCATGGTATGCCTCCTGTCCTGGATTAAAAGTGCTATCCCCGTATTCATCTGAAGATGCCCGAGGTCTGCTAAAAGCAGCCATAAGGGACCCTGATCCTGTTGTTTTCCTAGAAAATGAGTTATTGTGAGTGTTTTAATGGTCTTTGTGATGCTTGATATAGTTATACTGCTTTTGATTCTCTGTTTGTTGATTGGTATTTTGTGTTTCAGATATGGTGAATCATTCCCTGTTTCAGCTGAAGCACTTGATTCCAGCTTTTGCCTTCCAATAGGAAAAGCTAAGGTAGCCTTTCTAGTTTTTTTTCCCCTTAATTGTTTCTTTTGTTTTTTCCAATGCAAATATAATACATGTATTATCTAATTTACAATTTCTCATGGACTTTTGAAAGATTGAAAGAGAAGGAAAGGATGTGACCATTACAGCCTTTTCAAAGATGGTTGGCTATGCTCTTCAGGTTTGTTGTCCCTCCACCAGTTTTTGTCCATCATATGCTATGCTGTGTAACATACAATATTTAGTAGTCAATGTGATTGGTTGGTCCTATGTTTTGTCTTGCCACGTGATTTCTTTTTTGGGATAATTCATCCTGCCATCTGATTGTTCTTGGTACAGGCAGCTGAGATACTTTCGAAGGAAGGAATTAGTGCTGAGGTAAATTGGCAATTGAAAGAATGTTAAGTCTTTAAAATAATTGAGGCATTGTATATAATCATCTGTGCTACAGGTGATAAATTTGCGCTCAATTAGGCCACTTGATAGACAAGCGATTAATGCTTCAGTTAGGAAAACTAACAGACTAGTTACAGTTGAAGAAGGGTTTCCTCAGCATGGTGTTGGTGCTGAAATCTGGTTTGTCATCTTTATCCTAAATCCTACGAATTCTACGCGGCATTAATTAGGCCCCATGAATACTAAGACAATGCACCTTTTTTTTTTAATCAGTGCAAGTGTTGTTGAAGAGAGCTTTGAATATCTTGATTCACCGGTTGAGAGAATTGCTGGAGCTGATGTTCCTATGCCTTATGCGGCCAATCTTGAGAGGATGGCTGTACCACAGGTTCATGTTTATCTTTTGATTCCTATGATTGTAGCACCTGCCGATCATTCATGTGCTTAGGACCTCATGTTCTGTTACTGCCACTTTTAGTGCATAAACTTGGAAACTATATTGGTGCTGTGATATTGTGATGCATATCTAGCGATTCCTTGAAATATGTTGTTATTCTTTGGGCTTGTGGTTTTGCAGGTCGACGATATCGTCCGTGCAGCAAAGAGAGCTTGCTACAGATCTGTACCATTGGCTGCTACTGCTTGATCATGCAGATCAATCCCAAGATCATTTCAATTTAGGTTGTTTTACATCTGGATGCCTTTGTGTAAGAATTTGTTTTAGCTCATTGACAAGTTATTTGACTGTTTCTTTCCTCGGTAGTTCTAAAGCATTTATTTCTTCAGTTTCTCTTACGAAAGTATATGTTTCTTTTGGTTTCAG
Source organism: Erythroxylum domingense (assembly GCA_025594535.1). NCBI lineage: Eukaryota > Viridiplantae > Streptophyta > Magnoliopsida > Malpighiales > Erythroxylaceae > Erythroxylum > Erythroxylum domingense. The sequence continues at coordinate 6,669,618 of JANQBM010000003.1, forward strand.
GAATTGAACAGGATGTACATTTTTGCATTGTCAATGAAGAGGGAGAGAGAATCGAATAACAGCAGAAAATGTTGATCACTGGAAATTTGGCTTTTTTCATTTTCAGGATTCAGTTCCCTGGACTGGATATTTGATTTAACATTCGGATTTTTTTTGTTAATCACTCTTTTTTAAGGTTTGTTGACGTTTCAAGGTGGTCTTCAAATACTATGCCTTTGTCTATTTGGTTTTGGCGAGAGTTCGATGCTTTCTAGGTTTATGGTAAGTATAACAGATGAGAAACTCGTAGATATTTCTGGTAACAATATCATTCATATCCTAGGATATACTTTAGAAATGCATAGTAAGGGTGTGTTTGTTTAGTGAGTATGAAAAAAAAGGAATGGGTATAGAATGAAATATTGTGTTTGGTAAGAGAGTATGATTATAGAGTTATTATTATGATTACCTATTTTTGGATAATACCTTATTCTTCTCATAATCTAAAGGAATGGGTATCATTGTTTTGTAAAGTGCCCTATTATGAATAACTTAGTAGTTACTTTTTAAAAAATATTTTTAATAAAATATTTTTAATAATTAATTAAAATTTTAATTAATTAGTTAAAGTGTTATTAATTAATTAATTAATTACATACAGTATAATTAATTAAAATATGATTAATTAATTAGTTATAATATAATTAATTAATTAGTTAAAATATAAAAAGTTTTTATTTCTTAATATTTTTTACAAACTAACTGCTATTAATAGTAATGGTAATTATTTCTCTTAATTAACTATCATAATTATAATGATAATATTTATTTTTATTTTTTACTATATTTATTCTTATTCTTATTACCATTCGCTTGAACGAATTAACCATCTCCTAAAAGTTGTGTTTTCTGTGACATTGGTGCAACTTGAATTAGGATAAACTTTTCGTACGCTTAAATATAAAGAGGAAAGCATGGTTGGATTATCTCTTGGAGATTTACATAGCATTGTGGTTGAAGATGTTCAGCAATTATACATGTCAGGATATTGAGAACATAAATGCGGTAACACATATCATAACAAGAAATGCTTTTATACTCGGGGAAACAGGATAGAGGAGCACCGGCAGATTTATTGCCTATCTCTTGATTAGACTAGGGAAAAAAGATCGAGCCCTCGGGGTGAAGTCAACAGACTTGATTAGATTTTCTTGGAATCTGAGATTCCGTCCTAATTCCCTTAAATTTAGTTAAAAATGTGGGCCTGTAAGATGATTTTGGGTCTGCTCACTTTTAATCTTAATTTACGTAATCTGTCTTTATCATGATAAGAAAACTGGCCGACTCTTTTCTTTAACTGAAAATTTGTCGAGCTTGCTAGTCCGAGAAAAGGAAGACAATGGAATGGTCGCATGAGGTGAGACGGTGACTAACAGGGCAACTCCGAAGTTTCATTACAGGACCATGCACGAATCTCACGAACAAATAATACTTGAACCACCCGCGTAATTTACAATGTTCGTACATATTATGTTTTTTTTTTTAATCGAAAACTCACAAAAGAAGAAATTTCATACTAAAAAAGACATAAAAATTAAAGAGTTATATAATAAAATAGGACCGTAATTTATTTTATTATATGTAAGCTTACTTATACTTAGTCTAATTTCTGCTTAAGTCCCTGTAAAATCCGATATTAATATCAAGACTAGGTTGACAAAATTCTCAGGTTAAATGAATGATGCAACTGAAATAGCTTTGTACAAATTATAAATTAAAGAAGAAATATATAGAAATAAGACTCACGATAGTATTATTTTAAATTTTTAAATTGAAATATGATGATATAATTGTATATAAAATCATTTGAAATTAGTCTAATTTTTCTTTAAATTCCCTGAAAACTATTTATTAATATTAAACGAATGATAGTTGAATTCACTGAGTGACTCACATGGGGAGGACGAGCTTATCGACATTAGGATTAATTGAGGGGGCTCATAAGTCATAACCCAAGAGCCCCGAAACGAAAACCCTTCACTCTGTTCGTGTGAACGAGAACAATTTATGACGGCAAATTTTGACAAATAAATTGAAATGTTACGGCGGAGTGACGATGAGGTGGCCGCGAGTCCGGACCAAACACGCCCCCGTCTTTCTTTGTAGACCAATTCCTTCCTACTCTAACCTGACTCAGCACACTAATGTATACTGATCAGTTTCTCATCACACGCAAGTCACCTTCAGAGAAAGTGTTAGTACACTTGCAAACACGCACGTTAATGTCACAACACAATAATTTGTATAAGCTGTCATGTCATCTACCAAAGAACATGAACTGACTATGGAGAAAAGAAAATGCATTGTAAATACGCGTTTCTTCATTTCTGGGAAGTCATGTTATTGCGTGTAGGAATATGAGAGACCAAAGGGTGTCTTTTTTATGTATGCTTCCGACGAATTTGATACATTCCACTCCGAAAGAAATTGCTTTCATGACTTTTCCAGGAGCTTTAAGTTTTTGTGGAATATAGGGTCCAAACTTCCTCGCACGTTACCTTCAGAAGAGACAAAATGAATGACTGTATCCGCTGCTTCTCATTTCTCTTCAAATTAATGAACGCCCGGGGCCTAGCTGATAATTCAGCTGCTTTCGTACGGCTAATAAGCCTAAAATGGTGTCTGCAGCATTCAAAATGCCACTATACTCAAAACTCTAACAAGGCATTAAGAAGAAATAGCTAACAGTTATGAGTCATGACAGGCTCAACGTTGTTCTCACTTGGCAGTCTGTCACAGGATTCTTCTGATTTACAGTTATTAGCATTGATGAGAATGTAATTACAAATAATAAGAATATTATAAGTTAGGATATCCTAAAACAAGTTGATCTTGAAAGCATATATACGTTTGAGTTTTATAATTATCAACTTCCATACCAACAGATTAATCTTCTGCGCAGATCACCCAGCAAAGAATGGCCGTATTTGTAGATATCGAGCCAAAAGGGAAAACTCCAGTTTGGTGATTTGAAAATGAGAAACGTCGAAAACCGCAAAAGACGCTTTTATTGACCTTTGAAAGTCGTCGTCTTCTTGTAGCTTTTGTTAGTTTCAATTCTGAGACGCAACAATCAGTTATAATTAACCTCAAATAACTAAAAAACCATATGATCTGATGTCAACCGGGGAAAATGAATAGCATCATGAGGCTAATTACGTAGAAGCTTTGATGAAAAGTGCTGGGTTAAAAAGGAGAGGAGAGTTGGGAAAAAGTTACGGAGTCGTGTTCAATGGTCAACCTTTTGATTCCTAGACGTGGGGATGTGGTGCCATTAAAACTATTGACCCCTGCTTTAATTGCTGCCTTCAATATTCAATTTTGTTAGGTGGTGACGACATTTTGAAGGCTAATTGCATGGATACGAAGTTTAATTGTAGGTTTATTCTTTGGATAATTAATCGTGATACCGTATTTTCGTATTTTATGATTGTCCCCTTACTTACCAAGTCTTTACTGAGATACAACAATATTACTGTCCGTCAAAATACGAAAATAGTTATAACACTGTCACACAAGACGATGTTTCGCTGTCGGCAAAGATTCAGCGACGGCTTTGTGTTATCACTAGACCAAAACGACTGATCGCTCTAATACCACACTAGAACCCCAAAGTAATACATGGCTTTTATATTAAATACGAAACAAGAATACAACACCAAACATAATTATTGCAGTTTACTTGCAATTTTTATATACATAAACATAATTATTACTGTTTACTTGCAATTTTTATATGCATCATAATAATAGCAACTCGTTAAATAATAAATTATTCAACAAATCAATTATTAAAATTTTTTTCCATAACTAATTTTTCTAGTTACCTATGCCGATAGAGATTTTTATAACTTACAAGTATTTACCATTTACCATTTACCTTGGGTAGATATTTATGTTGGACAATCGAGTCTATATTAGATACAAAAACTCAACCAGTTTATCTGGTTCAGCGGTAAAAATTTTGAACCGTTTAATTTTTTTAATTAAATTTTTAAATTTAAATTAAGCATTATATAATTTTCAAAATATTTTTCATTTTGAAAAAAAAACCTATAACGTCTATGTCAGTCTTTCTCTATCTTAATGCATTTAAGATAGAGCTTATTTCGATATAATCAAATAGAAAGTTCCAAGGGTGGATTCAAATCACAAAAATATTTTATTTTCAGTTTAATTTATTTTAATAATTTTTATTATTTAAAATCGACCAGTTTTTTAATTAATTTGATAATTTTTGTAAATTAGTAAGTTTTTATAAATTAAAATAAATCAATTAATTTTATTTAATAATTTCTTTTTTAATTAAACTTTAAATTCTTTGATGAATAATAACAATCTCTTTCGATCATATTTTAAATTTTTAAATTTTATTTAATATTTAGTCAATTTTGTATCAGTTTAATACTAATTAAAATATTCTTAAACCTTTTATTTTACCGATTTAACTTCCGATAATTATTATTAGGCTTAATATAACCAAAGCTTGCAATATCTAATCCTACAATATCTTCGAGATCATTCGGTGGTGCAAAATTCATACAAATATTTAACAATCTTTTTTCTAAATCCTAAGTGGTTGTCATATCAACAATTATTTTATATACCATAATAATAATAATAATAACAATAATAATAATAAATA
>JANQBM010000003.1:6699783-6725603 GCA_025594535.1 Erythroxylum domingense
TAAATGTAAGAAAGAAATTAATTAGTTATGTTTTATGAAAACCAAATAAGATTAGGATTTTAATAATTTATTTAGTTACTCTATATATATATATATATATATATATATATATATATATATGTAAAGTTAGGTTTGAGAAGAGTGCTCAAAATTAGAAAAAAAAAGTTGTATGTCCATTATATGATTTTAATTTATTTCTTATTAAGGATTTGGTAAAAATATTTTAGAGATATGTCAATATCGTATAAATGACCAAATGGTATTTTAAATTGAAAAATGTCTCATAAATATTAATGAAAATATGAAAGATTGATATCATCACTGAGATAGCATAACACCAATAGTTGCATGGAGTAAAGCTAAAAAGCATGGTACCTTGATGGAATCATTTGACTCAAATTTAGCCTACTAAAAGTATAATTAAGGACTACAATTGATGATATTGGTTGAGATATGATGATGGTTAAATTAGAAGAAAAATTAATTGCCCGATTTTCTTATCAATACATGATATATGGTAAATATCATATATATTTCTAATTCATAATTTTGAACATTTAATACTGAATTTATATTTACCATTACCATAATGTTTAATGTATAATAAAATAGTCTGTCAAGTAAAATTAGTTGATTTAAATTAATACAAAGAGTGTGTATATGTTGAATCAAGGGAGACTTATGTTTAACATAAAGGATAAGAATACAAAGTTAGATAATTGAGACTATCCTTTTATGTATTTTTTTGGAAATTTATGTCATATTAGTTAAATAAACATAAGAATTATAAAGTTACATCTAAGGATATAGTATCCTTTTGATTATGAATTATATGAAATTTGTAAAATTTAATGGGCTGAAGAATAGCCAAATTAATCTTTATGAAAGGATTATGACGATATTGAATTGTCTATTTCCTGTTCTTTTTCATTTGTTCATAAACTATCTCCTTGTAATCAAATATAATGTTAGTACTTCATATAAATTTGAAAGGTTCAATTAATTGGTCAAGAGACTTAAAACTCTAGTCTAAAGAAATTATAGAATACAGAAAAATCCAAAATTTATCTCAAATACTGATATATGCTTAACTATTGATACATTTAATCCATGACACTTAGTGATTAATGCTTTAAAGCACTTAAGACACTCACTTTAGTTCATATTTGATTTTAGGTACAATTTGGAAGCATAATAGCTAAAGTGAGCCAAAAGCATACTTATTGAGCCATCTTTTTAAGATTCACACTAAATTATCTTTATTGAGTAAGAATGAGAAGGATTAGAATGAAGAAGAGACAAGAAAATGCAAAAACATGAAGTATATATGGTGTATAGCATCTCACGACCATAACTCAAATTGTCATAGCTGTGACTAACATCTCACAACCATGACATTTTTGTTATAGGCGTGACACCCATGTCATACCCATGCAAAGATGTGTCATGATCATAAGCCTCTTTTATGTCATTCACAGTCGTGACATACCAAGTCATGCCTTTGCCACCTCACTGAAAAACCTAGTTTTTGTTGTAAATACAATATGTTAATGCCAAAAACGCTTCATTCTTTATTTTTGGGGTTTCGAGATGACAGAGGTGACAGAGAGAGCTATTTCTTGGAGACCTATGGAGAAGATGGAGGGCTAGGCTTTCCTACATCAATTTAAAGGTGAAATCGATGCTCGAGTCATGGTTAAGCATACATTTCCATTGTTTAATGTTAACTCTCCTTTTGAATTGTTATTGTTGTTCAATAATGATTGACTTGGTCATTCTAAGGATGATCTTAATGTGTTCATTAGATTTTTTTATTACGAACCCATTACTAGAATCTTAAATATAATTTGTAATTGTTGTGTTTGAGATTCTTTAGTAGCCACTAATGACCTTGAATCATTAGGACAATGTAACTTAGATTAAATAACCCGAGCTTGTGAGGTCACTGCCTGTATTGATTCATTTTTCATTTCTTAATGTGGCTGCCAAATTAAATCTAGATTGTGTGTTTTAGGTTATTTCATAATTAGGTTGAATTAATGAGCTTATGTTAATTAAACACGAATTAAGGAAAAATTGGGATTAATAAAACATATTGTTATTCCATGATTAATGGTCCTAGGAGAGGCGTGAAAGCATTATAACAATGAAATGTTTTTAATAATGTGTAGGCCGAGATTGATCTGAGAACCAGGTTTCACACATATTCATAACTTCTATCATTTTTTACTATTTTCAATAAATTGCTTGCATTAGTTTAATTTTATTTTGTTTTCTCAATTGTGTCCAATCAAAAACCCCTTTTTATTTCCCTAACATCAATTATTGTCATTACGGGAGTTAACTGAACATTCCCTGTGGATACAATCTAGACTCACCACAATTACAAATTTTTAGTGAGCAAAGTTAGGTAAATTTTGCAGTGCATTCGACACTCTACGTTAGATGCGTTATAAATAAAATCCGATCCTCCTTCATTTCTTTGTAGTTTCTTTCATATTGATTCTATGTCTTTATTCTCTTCTATGTGATTTTATATAGATCATCTATGAGTTGTATGTGGTAAAAAGTTTATGACACAAAACTTACAAAACTAATTTATTTTATCCTATTATATTATTCTATAAGTTCAACTCAACTGAAATAGATACCTCCAAAATTGGATGTAATAGGAATTCATAAAGGATGGTAATTGTAATTAGTTAGATTTACTAATAAATTTATTAAATACAATCATATTTATAAATGGAATAATGATTTAACATTTGAAAAGTTCAAAATGTTTAAATCTGAGTATAAATTAAACATTGAGAATACTAAAGCATTTCAATGAAATTGTTATAGTGAGATTAAATTTTTTAATCTATAAGGAGAAAGATTCTATGGTGAATACGTACACAATTAAATTCTATACAGTATAATTTGTATAATAAGAAGATTACAATATGAGATATTATATAATTTGTATAATAAGAAGATTACAATATAAGTTATTAGATGATGCAATATTTATTTTTTCTATAGCTAAGCCCAGTACGATAACTTACCTTCAAAAGTTTCAATTAAATTAATTAGCAAGATTTCATTTTACATATAAAATAGTAAGACTTTATAAGAGCCGAAGTTAGTAATTTTTGGATGTGATGTTTTAATTGAAGCATGTATTACCTAATCAATATAATTTAAATCAGATGATAGAAGGTTATGAGATATCTAAAACATTAAATACAACTTATCGAACAAAATGTTTGTTTCAATGAACACTTATAAGACAATAGTTCTCAAGATAAGCAGTGAGAGTAAGATGAAAATTGAAAGGTTCAAATCTTATAACAATACATTCAATTGGAAATAGTGCGTTTGTTAATACATTTAATGTATATTTGAAAGGCTATAAGATGTTGAAAGATTCACTTTTATAATTAATTCAATGAGTTTGTTTTAAAGGTGATTATAAATTTATCATGTCTACAAGAAGGTTAGTAGGAGTATAGTTATACTCTTAAATAAAATTATGTAGAGACATTTTAGGAATTAGATATGAAAAGGTAATACTAAAGGTGTTTACCTATTCTAACCTTTGGTATTAGATATTTAGTGCTTGAAATATTTGATATTAAATATTTAGTGCTTGAAATATTTGATATTAAGAATTATTGACATATATATATATATATATATATATATATATATATATGTCAATAATTCTTAATATCAAATATTTCAAGCAATAAACACTATATATATAATTCAAAATTATTATTATTATATAAATATTTAATTAAATGTTTCAAAAAATTGGCCGTTGACTTAATTGATTGGACAATTTTTTAGTATATTTATATACTTAGTATAGATTGGAAAATCCAATTTCATAAGAGGAGAACGAAGAGAAGAAACAGTTGAAATAAAGTCAGTGTTTAGGTTGATCATATATATATATATATTAGTTCGAGGTTATATGCATATTAACTTTAAAAATAAATCCTAATTGAGGTATATTTTACTTGGAACAATAGGATTTTGAGATTAGAAGGGCTCCATTGTAGCATTAGTTGCTAATCAAGTCATAATACATTTTTCATCTAGTGGAAATGATTATTTAGATCAATAAGTTATTTACTAAAGTTGGTATAATTCTTGCCATTGTGACAGTAATGTACTATGGAATATTGAAGCTACCTAAAATGCAAAAGGAGTTAAATTCTAATTAAAGATTTAAGTATATACTTAGGCAGTTTCTCTTAGTTATTGGTCGGGTTGTCGAAGGCCCCAAATAATTCTGTTTCTCCAAAACTTTCTGTAGTAGTTGTAAAACCATATCAAATCCCAAGAGAACTAGATAGTAGTTTCTTAATTTCAAGTAATGAAATTAAAAGGGAGTTTTTGATTAAGTAACTGATTAACTAAAATTAATAAGAAATCAAATTAAATCAACTGTAAAAGTGATAAATTCAAGAGTACCAAATTCGCATTCAAGGAAAGATCTCATCTAATTGTAACATTGATCATTGGTTTAAAGAGAATATTTTCACAATTCAAGCAGTTAGTCCGAAACATATTAGGATAGTCGTGATAAGTCTCAAATTTTCCTAAATTAATTAGTTCAATCCAACATCTAAACCACAACTGATGATCTATTGACTGGGTGTGATAGCATTCCATATCAAATAAATGATAACAATAAGCTTAGTGAAAAAGACTAACGCTAAATTAAATACTCGAGATAGATACAATTATTTAACTTAGTTTTCTTATTTATCATAAGTTAAATACACAGTTTCATAAATAACCTATTTGCTACTTATATCAATCTTTCAAAACAATTACGGATCATTGAATTCATGGATAGCAATAGAATAATCAATATTAAATTAAATTATTTGATTAATTAAATATTAATCATTCAACAAATATGAGAACTCAAAATAAGAAATACTTAAATTAAAATATGAATAAAATTTAAGAACACAAAACATCATAAGGTTACAACTAGAGTTTCAAATCCCCTTAAATTAGAATAACTGAGTTTAGTCACATATGGCTTTTACTCTAGTAACAAAAATAGAAGAAAGACAAAGAATTGAGAGAAAATTAAGAAGAGATAATCTTTTTCTATTGTGAAGAACGTCCCTTTTATAAGGTTTTCTAATCTAATTCTAACTTGTAAAGATGTATATCTAAAACAAATTCAAATTCCTACAAAATAATGATAGAAGGAAGTTTCCCAGTTAAACTCCAACTTTTCAAGTGATCAATCTTATCCACTACAATAATCTTTTCACTTTATCCAAATTTTGTAATTATCACCAATAGTGTCCTAATTTGATGCAATCTTCACTTTTCATCTCTTAAACAAAACACACATTGATTTTAATATTTAAGCAGCAAAATAAATTCAAAACAAAGGAGATAAATCAAATAATATGTCAAGATAAAATCTTATCAAATTCACCCACAATGGACTCATGCTTGTCCTTAAGCATACATCAATTCAATAGATTAATCATTTTCACAACAAACTCTCATATCCTTTCATGTTTATGGGTTATTCTTCACAACAAACTCTTATACCAAAAGCCAATTGACATTTAAGGTTTAAGATAAAATAAGAATCAAGAGATTAAGCACTTCCAGGAAACATTGTTAAAACATAACACCTCAGCAATTCTATCAAAATCAAATGAGCAAGACTTGACACCCTCATAAGGATTTCACTCTATACATTCAAAGTGTTTAGGGTTCATTAAGCTCTCAAATCAAAACATAGTAATTTATTTCCATAAGCCAACTTAAGAATCATATCTCCACCACTAAACAAAATGAACCTAATGTATAAATCAAAGGGACTTAATAAGAGTTGTAATATGGATTAGGTAAGGTTTGACAAAAAGAAGCTTTTTGGCTAAACAAATTGAAGGGAATCATACAAACTTATCCACACAAGTTTCAACTTAAATCAATCCAAAATTCATTTTATTCAAATGACATCCTTTCCAATAATTTTTTTTCCTTTTTTTCCTTGTTTCATTTTTTTCTTTTTCTTTTTCTTTTTCTTTTTTCTTTTGTCTTTTCCTTTTTTAAAACAAAAATATCAAAGAGGAGATTTTTTTTATTCCTTTTTTTACTTCTCCCACATTCTATAAAAATGCAACTTGAATCATCTAATTTACTTATCATCGAAGTAATAAAAATCCTATGCAAATAAGCTCGATACAATTCATTCAATTTAGGGGTTCAAAATCATTAAGGATATCAAACAAAAAAAAGGGTAAATTTGGCTTATAACAAGTTTATTATGCAAGAAAAGAAAGGGTAAGACTCAAATTGGTTTTCTAGGATTAAAAAGTAAGGTAGGTTTGTTTAGGTCAAAATGTCCTCATCATCTTTATACACAAATTCATAAAAATGTGGTTTCAACATATATTCAAAAGTGAGTTTTAGCATAAACAAGCTATGTTTGATAGCATACAACAAAAAATATGTATAAGCACATATGTGAAGAATGCTCTTAGGCTCAAAGCTCATATAGGTGTCAAAAATGCATCAAGTCTTGCACACTTACATTTAAACAAAACTCATGAGATACTTGAAATAATTTAATGAAAACACTAATCATATTTATCTCTCTTATGCATTAGATCTTAAACCAAAAAGGTATCCTAACTTAGGGATTATTCATGAACAACAATCAGAAAATTTGAAACTATCATGAGAAATAATTAATATATGAATCACAGTATTCTTGATTTCAAGCACATACCAAAATGTTTTTCATAATATAAACATTTGCTCCCCCACACCTAAATCATCTTGTTCCTAATGTATGTATAAGATACTTATAGCTCAACAAAAATAATCAAATAAAATAAAAAATAAAGGACTCCCCTAAGGCGTGAACAGCAGAAAGGTTGTGTGCTATGGTGTCGGAGGACTGGAGTGGAGGGCTGTTATTGTTGGACTGCTTGTTTGGGACTGCGTTGGAGCTGTGTGACTCTCACTTTTGGAATTAAAATAAAACATAGCTGGGAGGGATGTGCGATCTGTTGGTTCAAGCAAAGCAATGGAGGTCTCGCACTAAAGGCTCGTCCCGAACGTCTTCTACAATTTGAGCACCCCTACCTCGATGATTTTCCCTCGGAACTTGATGGGCATATGAAAATTTGGAAGAATTTGAGTTTGCAAAACATTTTAGATCTCACCTTGGCCCCATAAAAAATCTAGCGCCATGCAGGTTGGAAGTGTGGGTGATATGTTGGTGCGCTGCGTGGGTGAGGTTTGCGTGGTGCATTGTTGATGGCTGTGTGGGTGAGATGTCCGTAGGGCAGTTAACTACTGGTTTGCAAAAAGGGCTGGTGAGATGTGCTGGTCTGCGATGATACGTTGGCATTGCTTATGATGTTACTATCACTGACTTCTTACGTGGAGCTATTGTTGTGTTCTTTGGTGTGGATGGCGTCTGCGGCTGTGTTCGATGGTGGGCGTTGTTGTGGCCTTTTTTGGAGCTACTGCTGTTATGTTGGAGTTGTGTTGGGCGTCGGTTTGGTTGATAATGGAGGCTGGTTAGACAAGTGCTCAGTGTGAGGTGGGTATTGCATGGGTGCTGAGGCTACGTTGGTGGAGTGGCATTGCTATGTTGTTTTTAATTGTTTGCAAAAAGAAGCAAGCTGATCAGGGTTGTGGAGTTATTTTTTAAATATTAAATTAAATTAATAAAAATCATTAAATTTTAAATAAAGAAAGAAATTAAACAATTAAATCAGACATTAAAAAAATTTAAGTTTTTTTAGAACACTAAATCACATAAGGCGAGATCTTACCTTATGAGATTTAGTATTCTCGAATTCCAGAGCACTAAATTAGGTGAGGCAAGATCTCACCTTATGAGATTTAGTAGTTTGGTATTTTAAGGTCTTCACTCTAGAACAATAATTTAATAAGGCGAGATCTCGCCTTATGAAATTTAGTAGTCTGAAATTTTAAGACTCTCTTTTCCCTTAAGCTAATAATATCCACATGATAGACAGATTGAAAATCATTCGGGTGCTTTATTGCTTAAAAAATATTGAACTTCACTATTTTTTCATCAAATTCAATGAAAAGAGTAACCTTATCCACATTGATTTTCGTCTTGGCCATCTTCATAAATGACCTACCCAAAAAAATCGAAGCTGAATATTCAACACAATTTCCATCCATTTTTAAGATGTAAAAATCCACTGGAAATACCAAACTGTTAACTTGGACTAAAACATCTTCTATAACACCAATAGGATGTATATATGAATGATCAATTAGTTGAATAATCACATTAGTTTCTTGCAAAGAATTTAGATTTAAAGCTTGATAAATTGAGTATGGTATGACATTAATAGATGCACCTAAGTCTATCATGATACGCTCAATTTTCTTATTACCAATAACATATGGAAGTATAAACATACCTGGATCTTAGCATCTTTTCAGTAATTTTCTATTTATCACAGCTAATACATTCTTACCCAACCTTGTCATTTAACTTTCTTTTATTTATGCACAAATCTTTTAAGAACTTGGCATATTTCAGAACCTGCTTGATGGCTTATAGAAGTGTTATATTGATTTCCACCTTTTTGAAAGTTTCTAAGATCTCTCTTTCAAATTCATCATCTTTTGGTTTAGCCAACTTACTAGGAAAAGGAGGTAAACATGCATTAATTGATATCGATGAAGTTGAATCATTTTTTACGTTCAATGATTCTTAAGTGGGAAGTTCTTTCTTCTTTTCTCCATTATCATTCTTTTCTTCCTCCATTAGTAAAGAAGTTCCAAATTAAATTTCCTTACCCCTTCTCAAAGTCATTTCACTCACATTCTTCTTAGGATTCACCACCGTTTAGGAAGGTAATTTTCCTGATACTTGCAGTTCTAATTTACTTACCGAGATGGTTAATTGAGTGATATGATTTCTTAAGTTTTGAAGGCTTGCCTTTGTTTCCTGTTGAAATTATTGAATATTATTAGCAAGTTCCTTAACAATTTCATCTAAAGCCATACCTAGGTTTAAAGATTGAGGTTAAGCATGTGTAGGGACTTGAGGTTGTTTAAAATTTTTAGGTTGACATCATTTTTTTCCTCTTTAACTTCCATAGCTCAAGTTTGGATGATCTCTCCATCCTGGATTGTAGTGATTAGAATATGAGCCATAGGATGTAGGGCACATATCCATAGGATGTCTAGGATATAAGCATATTCTGTACAATCTTACCTGATTGTAATTAACTTACAACCAATTGACGAACTAGAGCAATTAAATATGAAATTTTATCCTCAAGGTGTGTGTTACTTTCCTTATTCACACGCTTAACAGTTTCATCCATCCTTGTCCTAAACTGTTAAGAATTTTCATCCATAATTAATATCAATTGACTACTTCAGGTGTTTTGTTTACTAAAACTCCTCCATTAGTTGCACTTCGATCTATTGGCAATAGTCCTTCATAAAAATACTGAATCAAAAGTTCTTAAGGAATTTGATGATGTGGACAGCTGGCACATAATTCCTTAAATCTTTCTCAATATTCATATAATGTTTCTCTTATTATTTGTTTTATCCCACATATCTCCTGTTGAGCAAGTTTTAATTATATAAAACCCTCAATAATTCATAAGTACATGGGTCATAAAGCGTAGTAATCAAGGTGTTGATCCCACAAGGAAATAGTTAGAACTAAATGAACCTAACTTTGTCTAAGGTATTGGGATATGAATTGAAAGAAAATAAAAAAATTTAAAATTTAAAAAATTAAATGAAACTAAGAAAATAATCAAATAACAAATGAACTACCAAAAATATGTAAGGAATATCAAGGATGAAGTTTAGGATTCATTATATCGTTATTTTGCTCCCTATCTGTTATTGATTCAATTCTATGTCGATTCTAGATTTTCGAATGGTTGATTACTCTCTCCTAAGATCCAATTATTTAACCTTAACTGATTCACCCTAATTGATTACGAAATTTCAAATTTTGCAACCTCTTGATTCATAAAATCTACCTAATGTTTTCAACTAATTCTTGAGTGATCTATTGAATAATTGGGTTTTCACACAAGATCCCTCTATGTATAATTACCAATTTCATATTTGAGAGACTTATTAGATCACTAACTCTTGTTACTCAATCTAATTAGAATACTTTTTACTTTCTCAATCTATTATCGAAGTATTAGCATACCCAAACATCATAACACCAAAAAATTGAATTGAAATCAACAACAATCAAGTAACAAAACAACTCAAGAACAATCTAAATCTGAAAATTAGAGCATCTTAAACATGAATAACATATTCAGATCCAAGTTACACATCAAGTTTAATAACATAAAAAAAGGAAAGAAAGAAAGAACTTGATTTTAACTCAAACTTGACATATGGAATTTCTGGATTGATCTTCTTGCTCTCTCATTTTGGAAGATGGTGGCTAGGTCATTTTGAGTCTTATTATGTTATTATGTATCCCATTGGTTATTTAGGGTCAAGACTGGTTTAACCCAGGCCAAAAAGTCCAAAAGGACCCTCAAAATCCCTAGCCCATTGGTTATCTAGGTTGTACTTATCATGATCATGACATACCAGTGTTGAATCTCTTATGTCATGATCGTGACAAAATCCCTGGGGAGAGACCTTCTATCATCACTGTGATACTCATGTCACAATTGTGACCTAGCTTTCTTGTTTAAGCTTGCTCTAACTTCCTTCAATCTTCATTATCTGGGCTCATACACTAATAAACACATCAAAACACCTCAAATGCATAAAATTAACGTCCACAATCATGCTTTAAACCACAAAACACTTAAAACCATAAACAAACAATCACATTATCATAATTCTAAAGCTAAACATGTACTAATCATCTAATCAACACCTAAAAACACACCAAAACACTTACTAAAACATGATACAAACTACAACTATCATCTCCTTTTTGATATTCATTTGCTCTTGAAGTAGGAAAGAAATTCTTTAGAAACATTATTTTCATCATATTTCACATTGTCACTAAGCCTAGGGGGAATAATATAGCCAATCATTTGCGGTATCTTTCAATGAGCAGAGAAAGGCCTTGAGATTAATTTGTTCTTCTATCACCCCTTGTGACTTTATTCCAAAGAAGAAAACATGAAATTCCTTCAAGTGTTTATGTGGATCTTCACTTGAAAGACCATGAAAAATAGTCAGTGATAGAATCAAACTAGATTTCAATTTGAAATCTACCTCAACATTTGGAAATTGTATGCATAAAGATTGTTGATTCAACTTCGGTGCCACTAACTCCCTCAGCACTCTAGGGTTGAGATTTGCCATCTTTTCATCCTTTTCTGGAAAATTAAATTCTTCAACAATTTTTTGAAAAGTAAAGTCTTCTTAAAAATTAAACCCTTATTGGATGTGAAAAGATAATAACTTAATTTTAGGAATTAAATCTAAGAAGATACATACATAAGTTGTTTACCTATTTTAATCCAAATAAATATATAATATACTAAAGTTGCTTAGTGTTTGAAATATCTGATATTATGAATTAATGAAGATATATATATATATATATAGATATATGTATGTATGTATGCAGTAGATATGTATGTATGTGTATATATGTAGGTATATATCAGTTCAAGGCTACATGCATATTAAATTTAAAAGTAAATCCTAATTAAGGTATATTTTATTTGGAACAATGATATTTTGAGATTAAAAGGGTTCCAATGTAGCACTAATTGCTAATCAAGCCATAAACATTTTTCATTTAGTGGAAATGATTATTTATATCAAGAAGTTATTTACTAAAGTTAGTATAATTCTTAGCATTGTGACAGTAATGTACTATGGAATATTAAAGCTATTTGAAATGCAAAAGGAGTTAAGGTTTCATCAAAGATTTAAGTATATACTTAGGTAGTTTCTCTTAATTATTGGTCGGGTTGTTGAAGCCCTTAAAGAATTTTGATTCCCTAAAACTTTTTGAAATAGTCGTAGAACCAAGCCAAATCCTAAGACAACTAAATAGTAGTTTCTTAATTTCAAGTAATAAAATTAAAAAGGTGGTTTTAATTAAGTAACTGATTAACTAAAATTAATAAGAAATCCAATTAAATTAACTATAAAAGTGAGAAAGTCAAGATTATCAAACTCTGATTCAAGGGAAATATCTCATCTAATTGTAACATTGATTATTGGTTTAAAGAGAATATTTTCACAACTTAAGTAGGTAGTCCGAAACATATTAGGATAGCCGTGATAAGTCTCAAATTTTCCTAAATTAATTGGCTCAACCCCAACATTCAAACCAAAATAGAAGAAAGAAAAATAATTGAGAGAAAAGTAAGAAGAGAGAACCTTTTTCTATTGTGAGGAACATCCATTTTATAGGATTTTCTGATCTAATCCTAATCTAATTCTATCTTATAAAGATTTATATCTAAAACAAATTCAAATTCCTATATGATAAAGATAAAAGGAAGTTTCCCAGTAACACTCCAACTCCTCAAGTGATCAGTCTTACCCACTACAACAATCTTTTCACTTTATCCAAATTTTGTAATTATCACCAATAGTGTCCCAATTTGATGCAATCTTCACTTTTCATCTCCTAAAATAAAACAAACATTAATTTTAATATTTAAACACCAAAATAAATTCAAAAAAAAGGAGATAATATCAAATAATATGTCAAGATAAGATCTTATCAATTATGATGATAATTAATATTAAAGTTGTATGATTCAAGCAAGTGCTCACTAAACCGCTATCCCAATAATAACATGATTGTCATATGGTGATGTGGCATAAGATACTTAAACGATTAACTTAGTGTAAGTAGGAGATTATTGGGTTATGCACTACAACCAATCGGTTGGTTATATTTTAATTTTATAATTATTTAAAGGCATTATTTATCTTATACATATTCAATTATATAAGATAAAGTCCATAGGATAAATGTACATTGCAAATAAAATTATGATGAGATCATAATTATGAGATTCATAATACATTTGTGTATTATCTATAAATTACTCTTAGTCAATGTTTTATAAGATTAGATATTAATAAAGCATAAAAATACTAGTACATATTATGTTTTTTTCCTTATAAAGAAAGTAGGTGATCTTATAAAATAAAGTATGGAGAAACTTAAAAAATGTGTAAGAAAGAGAAGACTCTCTCTTCCTACTCAGAATCCATCAATATACGAGTTTTAAGAATAGTTCCTTATCTATCTCTTCTCATATACACCATCCTTTAATCCTGCACTTCATAACCTCTCCTTTAATGTTCTCCTTCTCTCTTATAAATCTTCCTTGGTCTACCTTCCTTTCTTCTCTTCTTGATACTACCTTGCTTTATTGCCTATTACTCCGCACGAGAAATCTAGTAACTTTGTTGTTGCTCACTAACTCTCGCCTTATTTATTATCATTTTTAGAATATTATTTCAAAACTTGGTTGATAAAGTCCTAATAAAAAAAGAGGACTTCTTCATCTTCACTTTCTGCATGAAGGAAAATAGGTAGCGTAGGGTCTTGAGAAAGTACTAATCAAATAAGAGTACTTATTTATGTTCACTTTCTCCTTGGAGGTGAATACTTCGAAATTCCTTAACGTGATACCTTAGAATTTCCATGAGAAGCCAATCATCTTGCAAAGTTAAAAACCTAGAATGGAACTTGATAAGTCCAAACTCCAAATAATCCCTCTTTAGGTTCATTTCCATAATATTCTCTAAACAATTTGAGTAAATTTGGGTTAAGCTACTTAGCAAGTTCTTTATGGAAATCTTTATTTATGGATGAAGGAACAACTATTATTCGAGGAATTAGTTATGCAAGGATTTGTGTGGAAGTTGATATTAATATATCATTATCTGTTAGGCTTAAAATTAAAAGACTAAATGCATTATGAGGCTTGGTACAAACTTCAATATATATAACTTATTAATGGAAGCCAGAAAATAAGGGAAAACTTGAATGGAAATCAATTAGTAGGGTATTCAAAAAAGGAGATTAGGAGGAATTAATGGAAAAGAGAAGGAAAAATTCAAAGACATCCAAACCAATGTGTCCTTATAAAGTGAAAAAATCTCACATTCATTTAGAGGACAAATCACTAACAATAATTCCATAACTAGTGAGTCTAAGGAACATGAATTAGCGATACATGAACCCTTTGAAGCAAATCATTTTAGTAATAATGAACTAGCCTGTCATTGGGAACATTACAACAAAGTAGCCCTATACTTTTTTGTGACAATTTTAAAATCATAGCTAAAAGTAAACTTTTGGCAATGATTTTAATGGCAAGCCTTTAGCGACGATTCAGTAACATCGTCACCTCAGGAAACATTTGACAATGCTTAGTAATATCATCGCTAAAGGGTAAGTCATTGCCAAATTCATGACCTTTAGTGATGATCTTAAAAATCTTCACCAAATGCTTAAGTAACTCTCTTTTAATTCTTTAACACAAAATAACTCTCTCATTTATAATAATGAATTTGCTAACTTTCACTTGATCATTTTGTCACTAAATATCATATTGATAAGAATCAAGTTTAATATTGCTGACAATGATTAGAAGTCTGAAAATAAATTTAGGTAATAATAATGCAAATCATTTCAAAAATTTATGACGGTAACCAAGAGAATGGTACCAGCTTAAAGGAGCAGTAAATCATTGCTAAAGGAAATAAGGGGAATGCGGTTAAAGCTATAATAATAATTTAACCTGTAAAATTCACACATGTACTTAAGAAATTAGGGAGAAAGAAATTCAAAAGGAGCAAAGGTCCAACCACTACCTAATGTCAATCCTAGTGTAAAATGTAAGATTCTTAAACAACTTGAAAACGTAATAAGTTGTCCATGATTACATTAGAACAATATTATATTTTTCCTTTTGGAGACTAAATCAAAGTGAATAAAAGCAAGAAATTATGGTTTATAACCAATAAATTGACCACAATCATCAATCTTAGAGATCATCAAAATGGAAGAATTATGATAACCTACAACTCTGATGTGTTATAAGTAAACTCTTACAAATCCAATTATCAAGCTATTCACATTTGGATGAAAATTAAAGCTAGTAATTAATAGTTATTCATAAGCCTCACATATACTAATAATTATGTTTTTCAAATAGACTATACCAAGATCTTTGAAACATCTCCTCAAGTTTCATTAAACATTGTCTAATCATTAGAGATTTTAATTATACATTATACAATTATGAATCATACGGTGGTATAGACTATATGTCCCTATACAAAAAATTTGTATCATGCGTGTAAAAGCTAGAAGTTACTAATCTAGCTTATATAAGAAACCATTTTGCGTAGACAAACAAAAAAAAGGGAAGTGGTTCCTAAGAAGGAAATTGGAAAAGGCTCTAGTCAATGACAAGTGGATGCTAACTTTTTAGGATTAGAAGGCCATATTCAATATCCCATTGGTTGTTGATCACTCACCCATTAAGGTATATAACCTTACTCTGACTCGAAGAGAATTGCTCCTTTCAAATTCTTTAATTTTTTAACTAATGATAATAGGTTCCAAGAAGCTATGCTATATAGTATAAATGCTTGCCTTAAAAGGCATATGCAATTTATATGTGTCATGAAGTTCAAAGTTATAAAAACAAGCTTAAAGAGATGCATAAGATCATATCAGAGAATAACAAATTGGACATTCAAGAAACAACAAAATTCACTTAGAGCTAGTACAAAGGGAATTAGTAAGAGATCTAAGTAGTGAAAAGCTAAGGATTAAGGAAAAGAATGCTCAAGGAACTCTATTTGAGATCTTGATGGGTACTATGTAGTGATTAAGCAAAAATATAGAATATTACGGATTCAAGATAGGGATAGGTGTATAAACATTTTCTTAAAAATAGTCATTTCAAGAAGAAACACTAACAAAATACGTTTCCTTTCTAATGGTGAATAGATTATATTGTGGGTTCAAGGTGAAAATGTTAGCTAGTAGCTTCTTTAAAGCCTTATTAGGATCCACTAGAATGATTAAATCTTCAACTCAAGGTCTAGGATCCTTTTGATACTATATTATCACCATTGAGCACGCATAAAGCTTGGTTGAAATCTTTACTCTAAGAGATGTAAATGATGCTCTTAAGGAAATAAATCCTTCTAAAGCCCTAAGTCCTAATAGGTTCAATGTTCATATCTACAAACAATCCTAGTAGTGGATCAAAAACTAAACTTGTAATGCAATATTGAAGTTTTTCAGTAGAGGAAAAATGTTGAAAGAAATAAACTAAACATTCGTCTAAT
Organism: Erythroxylum domingense; assembly: GCA_025594535.1. Lineage (NCBI taxonomy): Eukaryota > Viridiplantae > Streptophyta > Magnoliopsida > Malpighiales > Erythroxylaceae > Erythroxylum > Erythroxylum domingense. The sequence continues at coordinate 6,716,116 of JANQBM010000003.1, forward strand.
TAATACCCAAGACAAAAAACCTCAGCATTATAATAGATTTTAAACCAATTTCTTATTATAACACCCTTTACAAGCTAATTTCCAAAATGTTGGTAGCGAGGCTGAAATCTATCATGGGATCTTTTATCAATAAAACATAAGGTTCTTGCATTTAGGGTAAGATTAATAATGATAACAAAATGATTGCATAAGACCTATTCAAGGGCCATATGAGCAAAAGGGATAAGTAGGCAATATGATCTAAAATTTGACTTTAAGAAGGCCTTTGACTCAGTTAGTTGGAAGTTTTTGTTGCTTTACCTATAAGTCTTTGGAATGCCAACCAAATTCAACAATTGGAGAACAAATAGTGCCTAACCACAATGTCTTATAATTTTCTAGTTAATAGAGATAAAAGAGGTGTTAGGCAAGAAGATCCCCAATTTTGTTAACTATTCTCATTATATTTAAAATTGTTAACTTGACTTACTGCATTTAAGATTGAAAAAAAAGCCCACATTTAAGTACCGTAGAACGTGTTGTAAATTGAATTTATTTGAACAATCATTTACAGATAATTTGTTATTATTTTGCAAAGCTAATGTTCCTTTAGTTCTCACTCTACTTAATTCCATTAAGCAATTTAGTAGGATATCAGGTATAAAGGTAAATGTTGAGAAAATTTTCTTGATCATATCCAAAGATTCGGAGCCTATTAAAGAAAGCCTCGTTTCAATTACTACTATGAAAGTGTTGTACCCAACTTTTAACTACCTTGGTGTCCCTATCACGAACCTAAGATCCTTATATGAGGATTACAAACCCCTTTTTGAACAAGTTGAGAGAATAATTTGCAAATGCTACAATAAACATTTGAGTTATGTAGGCAGAACCCAACTAATGAAGTTAGTATTGAGTAATTTGTATAACTATTAGATCTCATACCTAGTGCTTCCTAAGAGAATGGATAAAGACATTGATAAGATGTTGAGGAATTTCCTTTGGAATAAAGAAGCAAATAAATCTATTGGAGTCAAAATTTTACAAAATGAAGTTTCTAAACCAAAATATCAAGAGGGTATTGGCATTAAATCTATATGTGTTTCCAGTAAAATAATCTTATAAAAGAGGATATAGAAACTCTAAGTAGATAAGGAAAATATATAGGTAAGTGGACTCATTCTTAGCATTTAAAAGATTAGAGTTTTTGGTAAGTTTAAGGTAGTTATAATGCCTCTTAAACATGGCTTAACATACTACAACTAAGGCGAAAGGGGACTGGGAATGGCATTCAAGAGCATAACAAGGAATGGTAAATCATTATGGATAAGGTTTGATAATTGGACCAAGGCAATTTACATGTTCCCTGAATTACTACACCTAAAATATATGATGCAGCCAAATGCTAAAGTTAGTGAAATAATCATCAACTAGTAATGAAACATCAAGTTAAGAGGTTTTAATTGGTTACAAAGGATACTACCAAACTATAAACCTAGATCAGAAGTAGAAGATAAGGTGATATGGGTTAAGCACCATTTTGTAAAATTCATAAACAAATATGCATGTGAATTGTTCAAGCAACCTTCCCCTAAAGTCGTTTTAGAATAATCTAGTATGGTTTACTAGAAAAAATCAAAGAGTGTACTCATAACCTAGTTAGACATTATAAACAAACTTCCAACTAAAGATAGAGTTAAAAATCAGTAAATGTTGATCCTTAATACATACTATGTTGCACAACTCCAAATTCAAAAGACCACTTATTCTTTCCATACTCTTACACTAGGATACTTTAGATGACAATTCAATTCCCTTTAATTTTAATACAAGTGACAAAGGTTAGGAAGAAATACTCTAACATTTTTACAGTAACTCGATATCAAATGGAAATTCCAAACTACTCAAGTTAGCTTTATGCATTAGGGTCTATAAAACATGGAAGGAAAGAAATAAGAGAAGATTCAAGCATAAGCAGCTTAATAAGTCAACTTTCTACACAACTGCACTTGTAAATATAAAGGAAAACTTTGTTTTGAACTTGGTGAAAGAGGAAATAACTCGTATATTATCCATGAGGTAGGGAATTAATTAATTGTTTATTGCATCATTGTGTTAAACTCTTAAATCTACTATACAGTAGTTTTTGAATGCAAAATATTAATGTAATAGTTTTATTTAGGATTGATCATTCCTCAATTTTTGTATGTGATTGACCTATTTGTGATTAGTCAATATTATAATAACTGCAAGTGCATAGCATAACTGTAGCTAGTACCAGCAAGTTCGGGTCAATCACTAGTAATTTCTTTTTTTATTATCTAGTCTACAAATTAATTTTGTATTTTAATAAAGAAAATAAAAAGTAAAGCAAGTAAAATAAAATAGGCAACAATGTTGAATAGAGAATTAAGGAAGCATTAAGAAAATTATCAATATTAGAAAATTAGTGTTTAGGTTTCGAATCCTCCTAAACCTTTAACAGATTGATCTTTTATTATGTAATTGTTTTTTTATATTGGACCATTCAGCCTCCTATGATATGCTAATAGTTGACCTTAAGTCTACTAACAACTAATCCTAAAGTTTCAAACTGAATTACTTGGTTAAATTTTATAGGATTGCATTACCAATTTATGAGTCCCTCTATTAGGTTTGACCCTAATTTGGATGATTTATTTCATCCTATCTCTAGGGTTGTACTTAAGTCCTTCCAATTACGGTAGATTTATTCAAACCTAGTATTTATCAATCTCTACGTATGAAATCATATTATGATCTAATATTTCTGGGTTTATTATAATATAAATAAAAGATGTAATTGGATCACCAATAATTAATCAACTAATTACATTAATAAAAGAGTTAACACATGTTAAGGTAACAAAATAGGGTTCATCTAACCTAAATACTAATGAAATATTTAGTTACACATTGGCGAATATGAAATCAAATATACATAAACAAAAATATGAAATGAAAACAACAGAATTATAATCCTAAATCTCCGTAATTGTCTCTTATGTCAAATTCTTGTGATGTAGAGGTCTGATCTTGCATTCCAATAGATCTATTGATAAAATCTTCACATTTCCCACTCCTCTAGCTCAGGATCTCACCTCGAGTCGCCTATTAGATGTTTAGAATATCTCCTTTCGTCCCCCCCCTCTTCATCTACCTAGAAAGTGTCTTTTTATGGTCAAATTTAGGGTTCTAGGAGATGCACAGGATGATGCACGATCATGCATCAGACTGTACATAATGAAAATGCCCAAAATTATGCAAGTGTAATGCTTGAGAGAAGCGCACAAGCAGATGCATGACTGTGCATCTCTTTTATATATCGAATCTTCATTTTACGCTGTGTTTTTATCTGAATTCTTCTCTTTGAAGTCTATGATGGCAATTATAATTTGTATATACACTTGGAGCGAATTAAGTACCAAATATGTAACAAAAGTATAGAACATCAAGAAAAATACTACAAATATGGGTGTAAAAATATAGTCAAATATGCATTTGGTCTATAATCATTACTCCTTGTAAATTATAAGTTGTTGGGTCCATTTTTGGAATGTATTACTTTAATTTAAAAAATTTGTGGTTATTAGAGAATAAGTTCACTAAACTAACCCCATATGAGAATTATATGTAGAACATTACTTGTATGATTATAGAAATTCTCATTATGATGATTATATAAGTGATCTTCTGACTTGAGATCTTCAAAATATCTAATATAAGGATTGCTATATTTTGATACTCTATACAATATATTCTACTCAAGGGTAACTTAATCGATATTCACTAGATATAGTTTAAACTATATAGAGGCTGTTGATCCTTGGCTAAGTGGAATGAGACTTTAAGTATAGTTTTCAAATGTCACCAATTAAATCAATTACTAGTGGTACAAAACTAACATGGATGGACTTAAATAAAATAGGAATTTTTTCATGTTCTATGTCTAACCTAAACAGTGTATAATGAAAAGATTTAACTACGTGAAAAATTATGCAGAAAATGTTAGTCAAACTATTTTGACATTCCTAATATTTTAGTGTTTATAATGTGTTGCTAGAAACCAATCTTAATAGATGAATATAAATTATTTAATTATAGAATCTAGATATGATTTAAGGTTATAATTTTGACAATATATTTATCAACCTAATAGGTTACACACGAAAAACAATTCAAGAGAGCAAAAAGTATTTTAATCAAGTTAGACTTGATTGTAAAGTTTAAGAAAATTTATGATTAAATATGAAATATTTATTAAATAAGGACCAATACTAGATATTAGATCTTATTTGGTTCTAAGTGGTATTTACTTATAATTATAATTAAAGTATAATTGAAATAAGAATTTTATTTTAATCAAATTCATAAAAGGTTCAAAATATATTATAAATAGGCTCAGAATCTAAAAGACCTATCACTTCTTGCTTACCTATTTACACCATTTGTATAAATCTCTCAATATGTTTTATGATTGCCATTAGAGGCTAAATATGTATGTGGCTATAGTGTTTACAATAAAAAAGTTTTAGAAACAATTTGAGGGAAATGACAGGAAAAGGATTAAGCTATATAATAAGGTATAATTTATGATTCATAATTTATTTTGTCCATGCATTAATTATGCCATAGAAATTAACATTGACTTAAGAAAAATCAAACAAAAAAGTTTTTTTGTTTATTCTACTATGTGTGGGATTGAATCTTGCCTTAATTTCTTAACAATCTAGGATTACTTTAGTTTCAAATAGAAGTACGTATAGGAAACTTATAAAGATTAATATATATGAAAATTTGGAATTGAAAAGAATAAGAGAAAGAGTGAGAATCTTCCCTCCCTTTCCCTCTTCTTGCTATTTTTCTTTACCAGATCCTTCCTCCTTTTATTATATCTTCTTCCCTCTCCTTCCCTCTGCCTCTAGTTTTGATCTTTAAACTTTGTTCTTTCTTATAATTATTCCTTTTTTCTCATTTGTGCATCTAATCACTCAAAGGCCCTTTGGTACTTTAACCTTTCCCTCTAATGACCTATTTCTATTTCTAGCTACCTGTCTATTTCTAGCTTCCACTCCTATTAGGTTTTATTTCTTATCCTAACCTTCTAGTTTGCCTAGAATAATATTTCACTGCTGAATTTCCTTCAAGGCCTTAGAAATTCTAGACTCTACTTCCTAGTGAATGCTCTAATTCTCCTCCCATTCCTCCATCCCTTCATGCCAATTCTCGATCTCCACTTCCATTTTCTTTAAACCTTAACATCCTTGCTAACTCATTATTTGAACCCCTTTTCTACTAAACTTAATTTGAGCTTTAACTGTAACATTGGTCCTCCTTCAGTTAGCCACCCGAAGAAATCCTGGAATAAAGTATTAAGTGATTATAATCCTACTTTGAAACTCTCTCATTTACCTCCTACTAATTCCATAGTTGCACCTCCTTTGGAAACTCTCAAGGCAAGAGTAAACTTATGGAGTACTACTCTTATAGGATTCTTTCTTGACGAAAGGATCTTTTTCCCTGTTATGAATGCTTGGGCATGGAATAATTGGAAATCTTTAGGCTTCAAAGACATTCTTATGATTGAACAGGATATTTTCCTCTTCAAGTTTCATAGCAAATCAGATGCTGAAATAGTGTTAGAATTAGGACCTTGGCATGTGAATAGCAAGCCATTACTTCTCCAGAATTAAATACCAATAGTCAATTGTCAGTAGTTTAAACAAGCAAACATCCCAGTTTGGATGTGTATTCATAGAATTCCCCTTAAATATTAAACAACATATAGTTTAAGCCATATGGCTAGCTTTATGGGGAAACTAATCTACATGGACCAAGCCACTGCAGAGATAAGTAGGATCAATTATGCCAAAGTGTGAGTAGTGATTGATGCAATGAAATATTTTCTTGAGGAAATCAATTTACTAAATTAAATGATAACATGTAACTTGTTGAAGATATTGTCTAGGTCACTTATGCATGGAATCCCTTAAGAACAATGGGACGTAACTCTACATAAAAATAAACTAGACCTACTACTATAGTAGTGATAAGTCTAGGTCGATTCCACAGAGAGTGTTTGATTAGCTTTTGAAGTGAAAATAAATGGTGTTTAGGTTTTAGGGGGTTGGTTTGGTTTAAAATAAGAAAATAAAAATAAACTAACTATCAAAAGTAATTTAAAGAAAACATCTAAAAATGACGAAAGTGGTGAATTCTTTAGGAGTCCAGTTCTTTGTTTCAATCTCAACGTACACCCTAATTAAACATATTTCATTGAGTTATTGTTCTTTTAGCTCTCCTTGAACTATTAATCGTAGGTTAATGATATACTCTATTAACCCAAGTTTTCCCTTAGGTCATGTTTAATTAAGATACGATCGTTAATTAAACGTAGGATACGATCTTTAGATTCAATTGGCAGCCGCATTACGAATTAGGAAAATTGATTAATCAAGGCAACAACCACATATGATGGGCATTTAACATAGGTTATGTTATCCCTGATGATTACAAACCATTAGTCACTAAAAATGAATTTTAACATAATAATTACATATTATATTGAAATTCTAGCAATGAGTTTGTAATTAGATGATCCATTTAATGCATTCAATTCATCTTTTCACAATACCGAAACAATAGACATAGGATAACACAATCAATTCCTAAATAAAGAAAGAAACAACAAATACAAGGAAGGAATGCTTAACTAGGTGGTCGACGTTGATGTAGCCTCCGAAATGGCATTAGGAAGTTAGCCTTCTATAGGTCTCCCACAGTTGAGAGCTTTGTTGCCCTCTCCTCCTTATTTATCCTAAAGCTTCACTCTCAATTTTTCCAACTAGAAACAACAAAACATTTTTATGCTTTTATTGTCACATGTCTCTCGGTTTATATTAGAAACTAGGTTAAAACAAAAGGGACACATGGATATATCTAACGGCCATGAGATGTGTGTCATGGGTGTGATAGTGTGTCACACTCGTGACACACTATGGCATGCAGGTGGCTATAACAGCCATGAATGAGGCTCATGATTGGGAAATATACGGTCGTTAGTGATGTGCAGTTTTTCTAGCATGGTTGTGAGTTACAATGTAATCTTCTTCTTTGTGTGTTCATTTTCTTGTCTTCTTCTTGTCTTTATTTGCTCTAATCTTCCTTAGTCTTGTTCCATGAAGACAAGTGGATATGAATCTTTGAAAAATGGCCCAAATATAGTGCTTTCGACTCACTTTAACTGTTTTGCTTCCGAATTGTACCTAAAATCACATATAAGTCAAAGCGAGTATCTTAAGAAATTTCATGTAATTAATCGCTAAATGTTATAGAACAATTATACAATCAATTGAGCACATATCAATTTCCCCGACATTAGCTTTTGACAGTCCTCATGCAAAACATCAAAATTAAGATCACATACCCAAAAATATTTTCTCATTTCCCATATTTCCCAAAAAAACGTAACCATAACCAAAGATGAATGACTTTCAAAAATCATAGTAAGAATTTAACATTCAATAATTATACTTATGTTCAACCAACATTCAATACCTTTGAAAACTGGTCAATCTAATGGTAGACTTGGAAAATGTGTTTAAAGAAGATATATTCTTAGGTACACTTAACACCATTCATAATCAAGACATTCCACAACTTTACGTATCATTCCATTTCTCCAAGTCTAAGGTTCTCATGCAAAATCATGGATTAAAGGACTTTTCAAGGTTATAATGTAGGTAAAGGTAAGGTGAGATGTATTTGGGTCAAGTAGCATGAAAACCATTAAAGCTAGTGAAACAAAAGTAACACTCAATATAATATGAAGTGAAAAAATCAAAATTCACTCACAATTGTGTACGTAATCATAATGAATGCAAAAAATGATGTTTCACCACTCAAACTCGAGCTCTTACACACAAACCACATGAAGCATAAATCACTCACAAAAGTTGATCATAAAAGATTGGTTTGTTTGATGTGCGTAAGTTTTAATAAATACCCTTGATAATCCACAAGCACACAGTTCGTTCATGTAGTACCTAAGGTGTCGATCCCACAAGGAGGGATAAGCTAATCCTAAAATATATGGCTAAAAAAATTGTAGAAATTTAAAATATAATGAAACTAAAGAAAGAATTCAAGTTAATCAATCAAATCAAACCAAAAATCAATCATGAAAATATTAATAAATCAGCAATTGCAACACACACCCAAGAATTAACCTAAAGGAATTACCAAATAGAAAGGGAATTTTACCTATCCTTAACGCTAACCTAATTGATTATGAGTTACTAGATTATTGGTTTTAGATGGTAATAGGGTTGATTACTTTTTCTTGAGTTATAACCATTAACCCTAAATCGTAAGCCCTAATTAGATTATGGATATTGCAATCTCTCGATTAACAATCTATCCAACACCCTAATTAGCTCTAAAGTTTTCTAATAAACTATCTGAAACCTATACAAGATCTCTCTTTGCAAAAATTACCGATTTGATTTAATTCTTATTCTATTAAATCACCTAACTCTTGTTAGCCTAATTTGATTATTTTTCATTCGATCTAAAAGGATTTTTCGAGGTCTAAAAGGTTCAAAAAATCCCTCAAAACTTGATGTTTTTCAGTGTCTGCGCGTCTGGCTGATGCAGGCCACGATTGTGGGCCATATCCGAACCTTTTGTCATGTCCTGGACTTCTATCACCATCATGGCATATGGGCCACGATTGTAGGCCAACTCTGATGCTTCTGTCATGATCGTAGGCTGTTGTTTCAGCCTGAGTGTCTCAAAAACTTCTCCGTTTTTCAATGTTGACCCTAAAGCACTAGCAAACACATCAATGTACCTCAAAAATATAATATTTAAATGCAAAGACTTGTACTAACCCATAAAATACTTAAAACATAAATAATTAACAAACTAACACAATTTTAACCTAAACACATACCAAATGATTGAATTAATAGCTAAACATATATCAAACCATGCCCTAAAACATGATGTAATTTACACTTATCAATAAACAAGACTTTGTAACCATAGGGAGTGACCATTGCGAGCAACATCCACCTCATATCCAACATACTCAAGTAACCCATTCAATAAAACTTTAGGGGGAAAGATAAATCATAAATGACTTTTCAACACATATGCACTTCCTCCTTGATACATTTATTTTTTCATTTTTTCATTCTCTCTCTTTCTCTTTTTTTTTCCTGTTCTCTTTCTTTCTTTCTTTTTTTATTAACATTGAAAGAAACTACATCACTATGGGAATTTTAATGATATGGCACAAAATAACATCCCAATATTATAACCAACCCATATATATGTACACCCCCACACTTATCCTTTTGTACATCCATAAACTCAACAATCAACAAATATTCCACTAGATTTAGGGCTTAGGTGTAACACCCCAACTCCCGCCGGACCCGAACCCGATATCGACAGTGATACCCGGATCCGTGCCCCGCGAAGATGGC
>JANQBM010000003.1:6789312-6802367 GCA_025594535.1 Erythroxylum domingense
TTATTAGAAATAGAGATAGAGATAGATAAACACAAATTATTCAAAAATTAAACCAAATTGGAATTTTTTCTTTAATAAAATTTTGTGCTTCAATATCATTATTTTTAAAAATTATTCTATTTTTAATTAAATAAAGTAAGTATCATTCGATTTGATATTATACAATACTAAATACAAAAATCCCTATCAAATTTTATTATACTAACCAATTTTTTTATAATATTATATTCAAATATTGAGTTGGTTAGAAAAGTTTCGGAGTTACATTCATTGTACTTATTAATACTTGGATTAAATTTTATAATTAAGGAGAATTAAAGGATTAATTAAAAATATATTTTTATATTTAAATATTTTTAATCATAAAAAAGTTTATACTTGTTATGTCTAAAAATTATTTTAACGTTAATTTTAATAAATAAAATTATTTAAAATCTTGTTTAGTTTTAGTTATAAGATAAGACTAATTTTATTAAGGGATTAAATTTTCATATAATTAAAAATAAGTTTTATGCTTATTAACTACTACATTTTCTTAGTTTAGTTTTTAACATTAATTTAAATAATTTTTGAATTTTGAATATACCCAAATAGGTTTTGATTTATTTAATTTTGATTGATTAATTGAAGTAAATAGAAACGTAAATTCTTACGATAATATTTGAAGAAATATTAAAATATAATACTTATATTTTTATAAATCTTTTTTTAAATCATAAACTTATAATTCATTTTAAACATAAATAGTTAATTTTTTCGATAGCCGATTTTATCATATATCTTTAAATAAATAGCATGTTACCAAACAGGGCATTGTTTATAAGTATATTATACCGACTCCAGCTTCAATTGTCTCCAAATTGCAAGCAAAGCAAGAGTTTATTTGCCGAAACACAACACAAAGGAAGACCACGTCTAGAGCAAACGTTGAGATGGATTTCTTTGGCATGGAAAATGACTGCACTGCCAACTCTCGCTTCCCCAGACGCCTTCCTCGTCAGAGAAGCTTTCGTGGTTTGTTTTGCCTTTTGTCTCGTGCATATCTGTTTCTGTGTTGTGTTCAATTGGTATGTTTGTGGTTGATTAAAGTTTGCTTTTCTTTGTATCAGATATTCAAAGTGCCATTTCCAAAATCAACCCGGAGCTTCTCAAGTCCGTCATTTCCTCCGGCACTGGCCAACAGTCTTCGCCGGGAAGCGCCAACCAGTTGGAACCCAAGAAGCCATTCTCCCTGCCGTCTTCTCCCAAAGAAGCTTTTTCTCTTACCCCGAGGTGTACACACTTAGCTTCTCGATCAACAACATCCCTTTTGTCCTTTCTTGAAACTTGTCTAATCCCATATTTTTCGGGGTTGTTCAGGACTTATTCAGAGAATTCTGCAGAAACAGCCCCTTTAACGATTTTCTATAATGGGACAGTTGCTGTTTACGATGTTCCTCCAGACAAGGTTTGTTAAAGCTTTATGACCAATGTTGCCAGTCAAAGTTGGAGTCTTTTTTTTCTTATTATGATTCACCAATTGTGCAGGCTGAAGCAATTCTGAAGCTTGCTGAGAGAGGAGTCTCAAGAGTCGCTGAATCAGCTGACGAGCAGCAGCTGTTAGAGAATTTTAGTGGAGGTCTATACCCTCCTAACTTTTCTATTTCTATTTGCGTTCTTCCAGTCTAAATCTTTCACTTTGGTTGGATTGCTTTTTCGTTTTCTTTTCTGTTAAAGGAAGAACATTGCACTAATTGCATTGTGCAGATCTGCCAATAGCTCGTCGAAAATCACTGCTGGGTTTTCTGGAGAAGCGCAAAGAGAGGTGAATTGTCATTTTTCTTGGTGCTCGTACAAGATATTCTTGGTTTAATTTTATATAATGATATTGATATGCAAAGCTTTTCTACCATTTATTTGGTTCAACGGGCTCTCGTATCACTAATATTATGAGGTTTTTCAACAATCCTTTGCTTAACTTGTTAAAACGAAAGAAGAATACTGGGAATCTATGTTTGAAGAATCATATCCATTTCATTTTCAGAAATCTTGCTAGACAAACTGATTGATCTAGTCTTTTTGGGGTCCCGAAAGAGAGGGAGATAAACTCGAGAGATTCATGGATTTGTTTGAAATCTTTGGAGCAATAGATACGACGAAAGATTAGGAACTCATCGATTCTTATATCAGTGCAACTAGTTCTTAATGCATTCGGAATCTAACTAATGATCTGAAATTCCAGTCTCCCTCGAAAGTTTTATGAGAATATGCGCACAATATTTATTTTCCATTAACATGACAACCTAGCATGCAAAATGTTGAAATGTTGAGAAGTGATGCTCTTTTAAGTAAATACCCATCTGGGTAGACTTGTCACATCAGTCAATCAAATCATCTAATGGAAGTAAGTTGCATATTTTAATAGAGTATGATCGTCTGTTACTTCTATCCGAGACCAATTCTGTTCCATCGCTACCTAACTACAAATTTTGCTGAGATTCACTAAAATTTGTGGCTATGCAAGGATGACATAGGATTGGTCTTGGAAGAAGAATTGGTTCCGTTTTAATGGGGCATTAAGTTTTGCATTATTCAAACATGTTGACACGAGGTTTTGGCTGCAGATTGACTTCAGTTTCCCCTTTGGGCTGCCCACGCAATACGCGTTTTTAGGAGGAGCTTAGACCTGAAGGTGCCATTTGGTCCTCTGGAAGGGCATATGAGAGAGTAGTTTGTATAAAAAAAATAGGATATGCTATGATGAAGTCGGAGGCTCGGAGCCCCACCGGTGCTTTTAGTTTTAGTGCCTCTCTTCTAGTCTTCTTTTTGACTTGTTGGCAGTAATGGCAAGTACTTCGAAGTTTCTTGGAGGGTGTTGTGGGCTGGCCTGTGGGGGCACGTTTTTAGTAGTATTAGCCTGGATATTAGGCAATGTTGGTTGTTCATACTTAAATAGTCATAGCTTTCTGTGGTGGCTATGGCGCCCCAGTTAGGCTACTTGCATATTTATTATTATGAAGACTTGGTCTTTAGCTAACCTAATTGTTCAACAATATTTTTCTTATTATTCTTTTTAATTCCATTTAATGTTTATTTATGGCTCTGGTTTTCTTTACATAATTGTACGAAAGTTGGTAGGCGGCGGGTCAATTATGAGCGGCCAATGCCAAGAAGCATGTATAGTCTGTTGGAAAGGGACAGATGCAAACACTTCACGATATAAGATCTTCTGTTTAATTTTACATAGTCTTATTTTATCATATAAATCTCATCTATTTATATATATAAATTCTATATAAATAAATACAGAACTCATATAAATAAATGGCTGAAATTTATAAGACATAATAAAATATCATAAAATTAATGACAAAATCTTAACTCACAAGCCACCTATTTGTCATTTACATATCAAACGGTGTATGTTATGTTTCCAAGATTAGTTAAAGAAACTTAACTCAACCAACTCCTGTACGAGTCTATTATTGACTTACTTGAATTTGATACGTTTTCTTCTTAATAATTATAAGCAAACAATATCTTGTAGTTTTGAAAGACTTCAAAAAATGGAGCAGGTTTGATGTGTGCTAAGATGCGTCTGTTAAAGGGTAAATGTTAGTGTCTTTGATTTGGTACATTAGCTTACTTGGTGTTGGCGTTAAGAAATTCATGTCATGCAGTAGTTAGTAGTCCTCAACCTAAATCCACCATATCGGAACCACGTGGTATTGGAAGTTGAAACTAAGCCACCTGAATCCAAATTTAAATCCGACCCAATTAAAATTTTGGACCGAACGGCCTTCTTTTTGCTTGTTCCTTATCGACTTGTTTCTTTCATCCTTGACCTTACTGTTGTTAAAAACATGCGATAGTCAAAAGCACTGGATTGGTCCTATTGAGGGTCGTTCTTAGTACTGTGTTCATGTCCTATTCATCTTTTAGAAAAAAGTTCACAGTAAAGAGCAATCTTGAATTTTGATATCAATTAGCGAACAAACTTATGATTTCTATAAGAGATTTTTAACTGAAAATGGAGAAAGTAATATCTAACTATTAAGAAACACCAATCAATTAGCCAGAAAACGTTATTGGTGTTCAAGAAGCTGAAGGAACAATCAAACAGCCGACAGAACATACGAGAGAAAACTAAAACACTCCACTTAATAGATCTGGAGTTGTTGGAAGGAAGAAGAAGAAGAAGAGAGCATCAGTTTTAAAAAGCTCGAAATTTTGAAGCTTCATTGAGCTTACCCTCAGCTTCTCTTTCACTTTCATCATCTGCTCATTTGTCCATTTCCTTCCATTTACAAGAGGAAAACATAAGTTTTGAAGAAAAATACAGAGACAAGAAGTGGCATATTGAGAAGAAGTAGCGGCTATCACGACTATATATATAGGCACAGACAATTGATGCCCAAAAGCCTGAAACCCTAGAAGCTTAGCCACAAACCTTCCTGTGACGTCGTTTTGGTGGGAGATATGTGGTATCATCAGCATCTTTTTTAACGTTTATAGGGACCCTTTGGGCCGACCATCCTCAAGGCTCGGTGGTACTAAAAAAAGTATGTCTAGAGTCTAGACCATGTCGATACTCAACCTTTGTGCAAGTAGTTTTTTTTTTTTTTTTTCTGAACCCAGCAACAATGCAAATTTCCTACAGTGTTCAGCTCTCATGCATGTACTGCCTCACTTCTAAAGTGTATCCAGTATGGTTTTTGCTTCTACAGAATTCAACGCAACTGCTTCTCAAGAAAGGTAATTGCTTCAACTTGACTGAAATTGCTGTTTTTACTTGCAAAAAGCTTTTTTATTAAGCGGTAACCTTGTTGGGTGTGCTTTAGCTGATGTTGTATGCTTACTTGGTGAAATTCGTAAGAGTGGCTCGTTGGGTTTCAGAACAGGTTAAAAGGAATCATCTTTTCTTCTTTTGATGGGTAAAGAAACGAGCTTTAGAGCTGTCCTGTTATCGCTAGAGTAATGAAATCTTGTGCGAGTCTGGAGGGCATTAGATTTGGGGATGCCAGTTCGTTTTCACATGCTAGACATTGGCTGAAAACAAAAAGTTTTTTTTTTACTCTAATGCATATGTATAACGAAATCTCATAGGAAGTAAAACTCTCTAAAGCTATTTTGAGTTGGCCAATGCACTTATGTCTCCCGGAAAAAATTGTTGAATATGTGCAGTCAGGTACTGGCAAGAAGGCAATGAGTATGTTCACAGACATGCTTGAATGACGTCCAGGCAACTGAGTCTTGACTTATTCTTTGTGCTTATGCTTGTTTGATAGCTATTCAGGCGGGAACTTGGATTCATGACATGTCAACAAAACCAACATAAATTTGCATGCCAGCTGTGGAAGCATCAAAGATGCTTGTTTACCATTTTAGTAGTGGTTAAATATGAAGTTTCATGGAATGCTATGGTCTCAGATATCCCATATATGGTCTGAGCAGGGATGATGTGAAAGTTACAAAACAATGCAGTTGGCGAATTGTAAACCAAATAAGTTACCTGTTGTTGATGTCCTATCAGCATGTATCAGTACTGTTTGATTTAGGATAGTGATTATCAGATCTAATTTTCCATCAATTGGCCTTTTACTTTTTATTGAAATGCTGATCAGTTCTGAATTTTCAACTTAATGATTAGATACCTGATGGATGATGATATTATTTTAACCTTTCTACATAGTCTGCGTGTATCCACTTGTTCTGTTTTTATTCCAGGATCATGAGATCTATTATAAAATTTTGATAGAGTTCTGAACTATATCCTATTCCTGCAGTTCTAGATTACTCCCTATACCTAGAGATGTTGTGAGTACCTTATGGACGTAGATATCAGATGTAATATTGTTCAGTGCCCCTTTATCTTCTTTAGTAATTGTATGACATTGATAGTCTTGAGCCTTGCAAATATTACTTCAAAGCTTAGATCAAGAATAACTGCCTCAAGACTATGCTCAAATTGCTAATAATTGTACAATAACAATAACTCTTTATTAAGTCCTGATGATACGCGAGATTTGGAGAAGTTCAGTAGTATACAACCTTACTCTTAACTGGTAGATAGGTTGTACTTGGGTAAAACAATATGTAAAGCCTTAGAAAATTTTGTAGTTTGACTTGTAGCTCTCAAGATCATCGACGTTCAGGGGAAAAAATTCTAAAATATGACTGCCTGCAGTTCTTCAAAAGCAATTCGCCCCTTTACTACCGTCAATTGCTAATTAAGTATACAAGCACTTCCCTTTCTCATTTCAACGTAAATCAACACTAATACTTCTAGAATTGGTTTCTCATTTCACATTTTTGTTGCAGTAAGTTGTGCAATTCCTGTAGATTGAAAAATGTTAATTGGACCAGATATGTGCAGTCCAGATGCTTCATAAGTTTCAAATCTGCTTCTGCTTTGGGTCCAACATATCTAGAGGTTCCCAAACAAAGGAAGTTAGTATATGAGATGCCAAGGTATGACTTCGTAATCTTTTTTCTCTTAAATATTGATATTTTCAAATTACTTTTGTGGCTTATTAGAAGATTTTATTTATTGGTGACCAATTTACTGGGTGATTAGTTGAGACTGAATAAAAATAGCATGAAAGCAATGTGATATGGAAATTGGAAAACATTGCAAAAAAATTATGAAGCAGAAATGCAAAAACCGTCAACTGCAGGCTATGCTGTGGAGAGGTTCCGTATACTGATTGTCAATTACTCATTTGTACCCATTGTCCCCAATTTTATGAGTGGCAGCAATATACACTATCGTTGTGCTCTAGTTGTCCGTCTAAGTCGTGAACATATCTTGACACATATGATTGTAGTCTTTGACAAATGTGCGATTATATATGTGGGCTCATCTGTGATTGTGATGTCCATGGTAATTCTTTTCAGCAAGAAGATGCTTTAATTATTCCATCACTATTTGTGACATGATCATCTTTACTCTAAAATACGAATGTTTTTTTTATACTTGAGCCGATACCTTACATGTGTCTACTCTATGAGTAAAATTTTTGCAAATGAGTGACAGTGTGATAAGTATCACTCATCATTTGTATTTATGCCCATCAGTAGTCAGTTTGATTTTTGAAATTTCATTGTTATACGATACTCTTTGAACTGTTGAGCGCATGCAATGTTCAGTGCACTGCTTTGGCTTTCCAATTTGTCCATCAGACTTAAATAAGAGGTGTAAAATGATACATGCCTTGACTTTTAAGTCGCTCATCTTTCTGATCATGTAGAGGATTGAAAGGTATTAATTCTTAGCATGTCCATTTTAAAAGACCTCATCTCTTTCCAAGGGTAAAGTATTTATCCTAGTTCCTGGACAGGAATTTAACATCTGAATGTTTCTGATCATCTAGCCTTAAGATTTGGCAGTAGCTTCTGAAATGGGTGAACATCTTTACCAATTTCTTGGTGTTTTTCCTAGACTGGTCTGTTCCAACTTGAGCTTGGTGTTGGCAATTTTTGTCCAGCTCTTCGAACTTGTATAAATCTGTTGCTGCTGTTATTAATACCAATTATATAAGTTCATTTCTCGGTAGTCAAGTAATGTTTTTCACTAAAAGGAAAGTTCAATTGAGAGGTTACAGGGAGGGTTACTAAACTAGGAAAATTGGAACTTGTGAGAGCCATTTAGATGTTTTTCACCATCTAATCGTCTATGTATATTGATCTTACAGTGATGTCAAGATACACCTGTGCCAATACCTGCACAAAAATCCTTTCTGTTCACCAGTGAAATTCTATCTTGAATCAAGCTTTCTTTAGGGGCTATTATGGAAACTAGTTGACAAAATGAATTACCTAATAGCGTGGATTATTTGCCCTTGATAAAGTTCTAAGAAAACAACTGGAAAACTTAAGAAGCAGGAAGATTTCCAGCATCGATAAGCTACTTATTGCAGCAAAAAATTGACAGACCAACCACTAATTACTGCCACTGTCATCTGGACTAAGGTTTTTTCCTATTCTGTAATGAATTGCTGTTTGACTTTATTCCAAATTTTGTCCGTCTTGGAATGATTCTAGGTGCCTATCCATCCGTATAAATGGATCGTTTGCTTTAACCTTGACTGTCGAAAATTACATTTTTGAGTCTCCTTTCAATGAGTGTCTTTAAATGATAAAAGCAGGAAGCAGTCCTTGTTGGATAGTTAGTGAAAATGACTTCACCTTGCTTCGAGTATGAGCAAGACCAGCACCAAACTGAGGTCTGAAACTATTGTATCTGCAATTGTTCTGAGGTCAGTATTTTTAGCTTTCTTGATCATATTGTGGTTTTTACTTGCATTTCATTTAAAAATGACACTGATGGTACATGTTAATTTCTTTTACCACTGTTATCAAATGCATGTTTATTATTACAATGTTTGAAGCTTTATCAGAAAGGAGGCAGATAATTATTATTATGAGAGACAATAATTTTGAGGATTGGTTGGACATTGCTATCTATTTGTCACTAGCATGTGTGAAGTTGGTTTCATTTATTAGTATTTCCTCATTTATCTGTTTACAGTTTGTGCTGAACTTGGACATTTTGCAAGCATGTTAGCTGGTAACAGCAGATATAATGTTACCTTTCCAAAGCCTTTTGAAGGACTTCAAGGGAAATTGAAAAATACATGATAATTATACCAACCATGCTCGACCATTTTCTTGGCTTCTCAGTTAAACGTTCAGTGTAATATCAGATACATTACTTTTGCTAAACAATCGGATCATGATCCTCCCGGTTTAATCAACATGTAAAGTAAATGTAAGCGATGGGTACTAAGTGTGATTTTCCTTACTACCCTCACAAAATAGCCATCTTGATGTTACGTTCAAGCTAATCCACACTCTTGCTGATGAAAGATTGTAACTTTGGGTTATAACCTGATGATGTTTCAGCAGTACCCTTCTTGACGAAGTTCAAAGGGTCTTGCTTCAGAGGATCTGAAAACTACGCAACCGCGGAATGTTAACATACGAAGAGGTGTGGAGTATGGGTATGGTTCTGTGGTCCTCAACGACTCATAAATTAACCAAGATAACGTCTGTACAGTAGAAGTGAGGAACGAAAGAAGCCGTTTTTTCTTTTTACTTTTTCTGGCCCATGCGTAGCTCACTCGGAACAATTCAAACCACCTTCAAGGGGTGAAATTCAGTGGTTACGCACCATGAAAACAAGCAGATCTTTTATATTAATGAGCAGTTTTATTTGTTTTTTATGCGAAAGACATCTTAGGACTATCAGTATCGTTGACAACTCGCATTCTTTAAGCGTTTCGTAATTTATATCAAACCAATGTATTTTAAACGAATGAGGATCCTATGAAATTATCGGAGAATTATATTATAAGATCTTCTTTTCATCACTGGAAGAGCAAGAGAGAACACATTTTCTTATAATACGGAAAGCTTGAATAGACACGAGTGTTTTGTTTAAAGGGGGAGACATAAAAACATGATGTAAGAGCATTCTTTAAATAAGAACTAGTGGGATCGCAATTAAGAACAATGATGACGAAGGTAAACAAAAACTGTGGAGAGAGAGACAGAGAACAATACGATGTTTGATTGTGGCGCTTCGAGGGGCCCACTGAGGAGAGACCCCCCATGAACTACGGGCTTTGCACGCGGAGTCAGGGAGCTGGGCCCCGCACGCACGTCCATGCAATATTTCATATTTTTTTAATAAATTAACCTGAGGGTGTATGTAAGCTATCGTGTACCATCGACCCACCTTCGGACAAAAATATTAAATATAATCCCATCTTTATCATGCGCATGAGGCTTTGGGAAGGTCTGGTTGTAGTCCTTGGATCATAGTCATTATTGCATGCTGTTCCAAACTTGGAAATCAGAGTCTCTTGAGGTTAAGTTTTCGAGACTGTTCATTACACAAGCACTGAACCCGAAGAAATTATCCGTTAAATTGTTTTCTTCTTTTTAGGAACTGAAGTCTTTTTGTTTCTTTTCCTTTAATCTAATGGGGAAAGGGGTTGGTTGGTTAGGAGATTATAATTGAGGTCTAAATCATGTTGGCATCATATGGGCTATCAAGTGACATATATAATTAGGACTTGTCATTACATGCATGCATGAATGGAGAATTATGCATAAAAAGGCTATGATTAACTTATATAGGGGTGCTTAATTAGTAGTCATTCACCCTTTTCATTGTGATTTACAAAAGCATGCATGGGATGGGATGGTAGGTAAATGATATAAATATCCTTATAATTGACTACTCAAAATTTCATTTTTATATTTTCAATTACTAAATAAATATATATATATAATTTTTTAAAAAAATAACACATACTAATACCTAATTAATTATTTTATATATATGAAAATGTTTATATATATCACAGTTGATTACGTGGTTATTTATATTAAGATAATTTGATAAAATTTTTTGTTAGATTACAACATTCCTTTTAATAATTTTAAAATAAATTTTTTAAAACAAGTAAATTATACCAAAACTTTGTGTGTGTCTTGTTAAATAGCTTTTGTTTGGTTTGAAAGGTTGTAGCCATTTACATCAACAACACTCGGTAAAAATTCTGAAAAAGTCCCATAATATGCATTCTTACTTCTACTTAATATACAATATATATTGACTTTCAACATGACCTTAAAACATTTAGGGATGGCCTTTGTAAAGACTTAAGTCAATGCGATGAAGTAGTGTGAACTCTGAAAAAAGGAGTTTATATCTAGTAACTAAGACGATTATGTGGTGTTCCTGCTCTTTAATTTACTTTCTTCTTTTCTAAAATGAAACAACAGGCATGGCTTCGTGCATAGCCATTTTGTTAATTAATTAACATGGAGATTGAGCTCATGCTAATTATAAAATGGTGCTTTAGCCTTTTTCAAATATTGTACTATTCTCCCCCGTTTTGGTGCTTAACCTAATTTATCACAGAAATTACAAGCAGCATGTCGAAACCAGATCTACTTGCTGATATGAATATAAAGAAATTATATAGTATTAGTTGAGTATCGATTACGGAATACGGACAACCTAAAAATTTATTATTTTAAAACCTATCATCATTGTCCATATGTAAGACAAAAGGGAAAAGTATAGAAGCTTTGATTGCCATTGAAGGCCACCAAGGCATAACGCATGGCATATGTATGGTAACTAAATTGTATTTCTTGAAGTTAATTAAATGATTGAATTCAAAATGGCTTACTTTTATAGAAAATCTGTGATTATTGGATAGATTGTAGATAATGAAATAACATGGATTGAAACATATAAATGTGTATTAACTGACGCAAAATCTTACATTTTAATTAAGTTGGCATGTTGGTACCACTTAGACAGAGATTAATAAAAAAATTCCCAAAATTAATAACTATTATGTGAAGACATACCGAGAAATATCTAAAATTCATATGTTAATCTTTGTAAAGAATAGTTAAATTTTCCTCTTAATATTAGCGCAATCAAATGTGTACTCATAGTGTTGTTTGTTCAGCCAAGATTGACCATGGACAAGTACATACATGTGGTCAGGAAAACAAATTTCTTTCAAATGAATTGAATTGTGATTTCTAAAATGGTGAAATCGAGTTGCTCATGAAAGCCTGACCCATCTCAATGGAACAAGAGGGAGAGAGAGTAGTGGAGAAAAAGACACGAAGGCAAAAGGTGATCGCAGGTCAATTTGAGTGTAATTGCAAGTACCCTTTTGGTAGTAAAACTCATAATCAAAGATAGAAGTGAATAATGATGGTATGGAAGAAAGTGGCCGCTGGTTGATGAGTAAAGAAAGCAATCTCAAGAAGAAGCCGGCCAAGAGAAAAAGATTAAAGCAATTGAGGAAAGATATATATATATATATATACACACACAAACGTAGGTAGGAGTTGGAAATGATGAGTCTGTAGTAGTAATGATGGCGAGTGGGAAGTTAGGTTGAAGAAGTGAAAAGAGAGGCAGTAGTAAATGTTCATATATAAGTTTAACATAAAACAATTGAAAAAAGAACTATCAAAAGGGAATATTTAGGGGTCTGGTCTGGTGACATGCAAAAGAGGTTCAGTTGTGTTGTTTCTATTGTGCTCTCATAAATTATATCTACTAATCTTTTTTTTGTTATTTCCTATGCGTGAACACGTTGGTTGAAAGACTCAAGCAAGCGTGCCTGCGCTCACAGTCCCTTTGATGAACAAAAAAATATGTTCCCATGTTGATCGGGGTCTCCTAGTACATTCTTTTTGAATCAACTAAAAAGTACGAATACCCATCTTAGCTTTAGTTTGTATTTTCAAGGTGAAATGTCTTTCTCTGTTTTCTTGTTCTTATATTAATCTAAAATCGAACTGATACAATCAAAGAACTATAATAAGTTGAAACGGTGTAGAAGGGGAGAATATTCTTTGGACGTGAAAGAGAGGAGGGTTTGGTAATAGCAGCTAAAGAAGGACATGCAATACCAAGTGGAAACCAGAAAAGAAGGGTTTAGTAGAAAGTTGGCCCCCTTTTCACCTTGGAATGATCACCCACATCCCACTTTGTAAGAGTGAAGAAGGCCAGGCCAAAACTATGCAACACTCCTCCTACTAAAGGCATCTTCACACCCTTTTTTTTACCATTATCTCACCAATATCAAGAAGAAGACCTAATCCCCTTACACTTATATTTCCCTTCACGAGCAGTCACCATCACTGGATTGCAAAAGAAAGCATGTTATGCATTTTTTCCTTTTCAAGTCTTTGAGAAGGGCTTCTGAAAGGAGAAGAAGAGCAGAGAGACATACCTTTTGTTATCCCATAATATTCTCGTCCAACTTTAGAAGGCCAAAACAGTTCTGAAAACATTGTTTGACTGTAACTTTGGCCTTGGAGTTGGAGGACAAAGTTGCACTCTTTTACGAGGAACGCTGTCACATATTTGATATTGCGTACAAAGCTTAACTAGGTGGTTTGAATAGAGATGCTTGAGATTATACTATTCTAAATAACAGGATTTGCATGTGTACTTTGGTATCTACATTGTTTGACGAAGTACTAAGACAACTGTAAAGGTCCATAATGTTGTTTGGTCGTATGATTTA
>JANQBM010000003.1:6817841-6837468 GCA_025594535.1 Erythroxylum domingense
ACTTTTTTCTATAAAACACAATTATTCACACTTAAACCGGGATATGTCATGAATGCATGTACAAGCATTTACATGTGCAAAAATTCACTATTTGCTACTTATATGCATATATGAATGCATGAATATGTCAATGCAATATTAAACACTCCTAACCCGTGCCAAATTACCAATTTACCCTTTCCATAGATGTGGGGATGTTACAAGTGGCATGCATAGGATCTTGTATGCTTATGAAATCATGAGATTTCTTGTTTGAGTTATGATCTAAAATCAGCAATATATATTGTTTATCCCAAAATGAATAGATCCATTAAGGGATATCCAAGAATTTAAAACTAAATTATGTAAGACCTAATAGGAACTTGTCCTAGAGAACCTTCAAAAAAATGGAGCCATGACTGAGAATGGCTAGAATCAAACAAACACACGGAATCACAAGAAACAAAATTGAAAAGATAGAAACAAAACACACAGAGAAAAGGGGGTTAGAGGAAAGTTGGTCAATGGAAAGAGCCCTAAGAGAACTTGTCTCTTAGAACTCTAGCCTTGGGACACCACAAAGGAAGACCAAGCCTTTGATAAGTCAAGTATTCTCAACGAATAAAAAGAAAGCAAAGATGCTATGAAAAATACTCAATTTTATTTCTAAATCAATCTCCTCAAAGTAGATAAAGGTGCCTATTTATAGGGAAAACTTTCTAAATTAATGTCCTAAGGCAGAATCTAAATAAAAGGAAACAAATCATCTCCTAAAATAAAAGGAAACAAAATAAACATAGAAAAAGTTTTGACTAGATGACCATATTTCAAGGAAAACAGAAAGGAAACTAATTAAAACATGATCTAAAATATTGGAACTTATGGATCACATCCTTCTCCTTATTTTTAAGTGGAACATAGTTGTCACATGGTATTTTACATGAGTTCTTCCTATTAGACTCAATGTGAGCCTTTGGACACTTCATATTGGGCTTCAAGGACTAAGACAATGCCTCTTGAAGCTTTATGATATGCAATATGACTCAACAGCATAGGCTCTATCTCTTGAAGGTCTTAGATCAAACAATTCAATGCTTGCTTCATTGCTTTGGCTATAGTTTTTGTCATTGGGCCTCCAACATTTTGTAATGGATCTTTAGGAACATTAGATTTAAATGTTGGGCCTTTGATATGGGAATTTCATTCAGCCCTTTGCCTTGCTCATTCAAACTTAAAATCTAATCCAATTTCAGCTCCTAAACCTCCTTTTGCCAGCTCATGTCCATGCAAGTCATGTCCTAAGCTTCCTTCTTGTCTTTCACATGCCTATGGTTGTCCATCATTCCCTCCCTCCTCGAAAGAATTCATCCTCAAATATGCAGCATCAAAGAGGGATAAGTTAGATACATTGAATGTGGCAGTAACATTACCATAGGAGCTAGGCAAATCAATTTTATAAGCATTATCATTAATCCTTTCTAAAACTTGAAAGGGGTCATCTCCTCTTGGTTATAGCTTAGATTTCCTTTGTTCAGGAAACCTCTCCTTTCTCAAGTGCTCCCAAACTCAATCACTGGGTTCAAATATAACACGTCTTTAGCCTTTATTCAAAAAGTAACTACTGCACAAATTTATCCTTTTTCATGACATCAAGGTTAATAAACTCATTAGAAGGCAGTAGAAGATTTTCTAAAGAAGTCAAAGGATTAAACCCATAAATAATCTTAAAAGGAGAAAACTGAGTAGAAGAGTGACTAGAATGATTATAGGCAAACTCAATGTGTGTGAGACACTTTTCCCAATCTTCAAGTTATTTTGGATGATCGCACGTAACAATGTAGTCAAAGTTCTATTAACCATTTTAATTTGACCAACTGTTTAAGGATGTGCAACAGTAAAAAAAAAGTTTAGTACTAGGTTTATTCCATAGAGTTCTCCAAAAGTGACTAAGAAATTTCACATTTCTATCACTTACAATAGTATTTAGCAACCCATACAATCTTACAACCTCTTTAAAGAACAAGTCAGCAACATGAATAGCATCATTGGTTTTAGAACAAGCAATAAAGTGAGCCATCTTGCTAACTTGATCAACCACCACAAAGATGTTATCCTTTCCACTAGATGATCTAGGCAATCCAAGCATAAAGTCTATAGATATATCAACTTAAGGATGAGAGGGGATGGGTAAGGGAGAATATAAACCATGTGATTGAACCATAGATTTTGCAAGTAATACATTTAGCACAAATAGAAACAACATCCTTTCTCATGTTAGGCCAATAAAAATGTTCATATAAAAGAGCTAAAGTTTTCTCAACCCCAAAGTGACCCATCAATCCACCACCATGTGTCTCTCTAACAAGTAATTCAGGCATAGAGCAAGATGGAATGCAAAGTTTATCTTTTTTGAATGGAAATCCATCAAATCTATAGAAATTATCAATATCATGTTTTTCACAAGATTTCCAAATTTCTGCAAAGTCACAATCAAATTTATACCTGCTTTCAACATCTCAAAAACAAGTAATCTAGCATGCATAGAGGTAAGAAGACAACATCTCCTAGCAAGAGCATCAACCACAATATTTTCTTTCCCTTGTTTATGTTTTAATAACATAAGGAAAAGTTTCAATAAATTCTAGCCACCTAGCATGTCTCTTGTTCAATTTAACTTAGGACTTTAGAAATTTCAAACTTTCATGATCATAATGAATGATAAATTTTTTGGCCACAAGTCTTAAAGACCTTTTTTAAGCATATAACTCTTTATCATAAGTGCAGTAATTTAAAGCAATACCACTTAATTTTTCACTAAAACAAGCAATGGGTTTAGAATCCTGCCTTAAAACAACTCCAATACCTATACCAGAAGCATCACATTCAACCTCAAAAACCTTAGAAAAATTAGGAAGAATAAGAAGAGGAGCATTGGTTCTTAGGATTTGGCCATTGTCTAATTTCCTTCACTTTCTCTTCATCAACTTGAAGTCCTTTAGTACCTACAATAAAACCAAGAAACACAACAGTTTCCATGCAAAAGGAACAATTTTCTAAATTGGCATAAAGCTTATTCTCTCTTAAAAGTCCAAACAAATCAGCAAGTGTTTCACATGATCATCTAAACTCATAAAATACACTAGAATATTATCAAAATAGACAACAACATACTTTCCAATAAAAGGGCAAAGCACATGATTCATCAAAGTCATAAAAGTAATAGGTGTATTAGTCAAACCAAAAGGCATAACTAGCCACTTATACAACCCAAACTTAGTTTTGAAAGTAGTTTTCCACTCATTATCCTTTCTCATGCGAATTTGATGGTACCCACTTCTAAGATCAATTTTAGAAAATATACACACAGCATGCAAACTCATCAAGCATATCATCTAAATGAGGGATAGGGTAACGATATTTTACTGTGATTTTATTGATGGCTCTGCATTCTCCGTTTGCTATCTTTCTTAGGAACAAGTATAACTGGCACAACATATAGGCTCAAGCTTTTTCTCACAAAGCCTTTTTTTCGTAAACTCTTCAACTTGTCTTTAGATGTCCTTAGTTTCTTTTGGATTGACTTTATATACAGGCCTATTCAGAATTGAAGCTCCTGGAAAGAAGTCTAAATGGTGTTGAATGCCTCTAAAAGGGGGCAATTCATTGGGAATCTCCTCCAGAAATAAGTCATTGAAGTCCTACAACAAAGACAAAACACTAGATGGCAAAGATGGATCATGCTCATTAATAGTTAAGAAAACATCTTTATATAAAAGTATATAAGATTCTTCACATTTTAAAGCTCTTTTGATCTCACTTCTTCCAGAAAATAAAGTTACTCTCTTTTCTTCATTTTCCCACTCATTTTATTTTCCTCTCTTTTCTTCTTTCTTTTCGACCTCTCTCTCTCTTTCTTTTCTTTTGCTCTCAATTTGCATTCTTTCTTAATCCACACTTGATACAATAAGCTTGAATGGGCCTAAGAGGTTTCAGCATAATATTTTTACTATAGAAACGAAAGGAATTGTATTTTTGTATCCATCATGCCTAACTTTTCTATCAAATTGCCAAGGTCTACCAAGCAAAGCAGGACGATCATACATAGGTGCAACATCACATAAAATCTCATCATGATACTTGCCAACAGAAAATGCAACCATTACTTGTTTGGTGACTTTCACATCACCATAATCATTAAGCCATTGCAATTTATATGGTCTAGGATGTTTCAAAGTAGGCAATTTAAGCTTTTCAACAAGTAAAGTGCTAGCAACATTGGTACAAATTCCACTATCTATGATCATGCTACAAACTTTACCATTAATGAGACACCCTGTATGAAAGATGTGCTCACGTTGCTCTACTTCAAGATCTTTTGGATGGATATTAAGAGCACGCCTAGCCACAAGGGCTTCACCAACCTCAGCATCACAATCAACATCAGAAGCATCCATCAATAGAGGCACATTATCAAAATCATCATTGTCACTACTTTTAGTGGCAACATCACCATTCTCAAGCAAAATCGTAGTTCTTTTGTAAGGGCATTGAGAAGCAATATGAATAAAACCTTGACATTTAAAGCACTTAACTTTATAAGGAGTAGAAGAAGAAGAGGGTTTAGAGTCATTTTTACCCTTAGGATTTGGAGTAGAGGATTTAGGCTTACTTTCCTCCTTTGGCTTGATGTCCCCCTTCAATTTGAAGGAATGTTTGGACTCCTTCAAGTTGTTCTTCCAAGAACTTGATCCAGCACCATTTTGGATCTTTAATTTCTTTTCTACCATAGGGTTTGAAAAATAAAGAATAAGTAAAGGAGACGAATATGCAAGGGGAAGGAGACTTAGAAAAGGAGGGCTCAGCAATTCTGAAAACAAGAGAAAGAAAAAGGAAGTTAGCACTAAGAGTATTAGGAAAGAAAAATGATGGGATAGAAACAAAACATGAAGATAAAAGGGAGTTAGAGGAATGTTGGTCAATGGAAAGAACCCTAAGAAAACTTTTCTCTTAGAACTCTAGCCTTGGGGCACCACAAAGGAAGACCATGCATTTGATAAGTCAAGTATTCTCAAAGAATATAAAGAAAGCAAATATGCTCTGAATAATACTCAATATTATTTCTGAATCAATCTGCTCAAAGTATATAGAGGTGCTTATTTATAGGAAAAACTTTCTAAATTAATGTCCTAGGGAAGAATCTAAATAAAAGGAAACAAATCAACTCCTAAAATAAAAGGAAAAAAAATAAACATAGAAAAAGTTTTGACTAGATGACCTTATTTCAAGGAAAACAAAAAGGAAACTAATTAAAACATGATCTGAACATATTAGACCTTATAGATCACGTCCTTGTCCTTATTTTTAAGTGGCACATAGTTGTCACATGGAATTTTACGTGAGTTCTTCCAATTGGACTCAATTTGGGCCTTTGGACACTTCATGTTGGGCTTCAAGGAGTAAGACAATGCCTCTTGGAACTTTATGAGATGCAGTCTGACTAAACAATATGGGCTCTATCTCTTAAAGGTCTTGGATCAAACAATTCAATGCTTGCTTCATTGCTTTGGCCCTAGCTCTTGTCATTGGGCCTCCAACATCTTATAATGGATCTTTAGGAACATTAGACTTAAATGTTAGGCCTTTGATATGGGAACTTCGTTCAGCCCCTTGCCTTGCATATTCAAACTTCAAATATGATCCAATTTCAACTCCTAAACCTCCTTTTGCCAGCTCATGTCCAAGTCAGGTTCCAAGCTTCCTTCTTGTCTTTCACATGCCCAAGGTTCTCCATCACTAAATAGGAATGTATTAGAGTAAGTTATAGGATTTTTTCTAAGATAAAGAGATGGATATCCTAGAATTTAAAAATGAAATGAGAAAGTCCAAGAGTAGTACATGGATTTTCTCAAAATGAAGAAATGCCATGAGGTTTATCCAAGAATCTAAAACTAAATGAGAAACTCCCCCAAGTGATATATAGGACTTTTGATAAAATAATGAAATGCCTATAGGGATATTGATGAAGAACCCAAAAACCCAAATTGTTTCTTAGAACTCTTTATCACTCAATTAAGATTTGATTCACAAGAAAGTAATTCAGATATATTTATTCTACACCTAAGAAATGCATTTTGATAAGAACCCAAGAAAAATTACCCCTGAACCCAAGGTCAAAGCCATCAAGAACAACAAAAATAGGAAATAGAATGGAAATATAAAGATGACATCAATTGTGTCAATTCAACACCTTAAGCATAAAATCACAAGAAAACAAATCTTCTAATATTCCATATAGGAAACATTTGAAAATGTATTCAAATATCCCAAAATGAAACTAAACATCCTTATTTTGTAGTTACATCCAAAATGTACATTCAAGGTGGAATGCATCTAGACACTACTTGGATGCCTAGAAAAGAGATGGGCTGAATCCAAAGCTAATCCTGTAGCCTAATCCAAATCAACCAATAATTCATTTTGGCCCATTTCATTTACGAACATGTTCAGTCATAAATGTAATTGCACTTCAGATACAAAAATACTATTCTTGATACAAAATATCCAAAGACATGTGCAGGTACAACTAATCCCAACCACCAACTCATGTCCAATCGTAGTAGCTATACTCCAATTAGTCTAACTAGATCTCCTCTGAACCTAAAAATCAACAATGCAATTTTGATGAGTTTGCGAACTCAGTAAGTGAACCATCATCGATGTATTCACTTATGTTAGATTCTCAGAGACAAGTCATATCCTCCAGTATTGTATATCATATCACATTTCACCATACTTTATCAAGTACATCAAGTTTATCATACTTTCATAAGTTTATCAGGTAAATTAACATTTCATATCACAATATATCGTCATTTACTTTTCAAATGTATTTCAAACAATTCAATAACTCGTTTGAATTCAATCATAAGATACACATAAGGATGTATATGCAAATGCACGTGACTCCATTCATTTTTATTTTGTTGTGATTGAGCGTCTATTTACTTTCTCATATCTATTGTAGATATTGTGCTCATTTTATATACTATCCCATACCCATTGTGGATAACAGGTTCATTAATAACTGAGCCTGTGGCTCTTTGGGCACATTATTGAGCTTTAAGCTCTTTTTCAGATTAATCACAACTCCTTTATCTAATCATGCATATCAATGTGATGCATCATTCTATATGCCATATTTCATTACCCTTTCATTATGTGAGCTTCTGACACATGTATGTTAGGTTAGCCATGGTTACATGCATCACATGCATGTGGATGCAGCGGAAGTTTCGGAATCAAGATTTTGACACCATGACAACACCAAATCCACAAGATCAAACATGCATGCATACATATGCATAAAAGAACATGAAATGTAAACCTTTTACCTTGTGTATACCCTCCTTTCTTGATTCTTCTCCTTGTTTGGGCTGTTGCAAACACCAAACCCTTCCATGATCACCCAAGAACATGCAAAGAAGGAAGATGAAACAATGTGTAAGGGTTTTGGAATACTAAACTTGATGGATTCAAGTAGATGTTCAATATGGGAGATTGATCAAGGTTATCTTGCATGCATGAAGATTTATACAACAATTGCATAAATTTGCATGAAGATAACTCAAGAACACTTCTCACTCTCTCTAGAACTCTTATAGATCCCTTTCTCTATCAATTGAGTGCGTAAGAAGCGAAGGAATCTTATGCACATAAGTGAAGAACCCACTTATATGTCACTTCACAGCTTCTGTCACGATCATCGTAGCCTTATTAAAATAGGCCATGCACACTTGTTTTTAATATGATCTTTTATGCGTGTGACCCTTAGATTCCCAGCTATTTTAGGCACTTGAATTAAATCTCAATTCAAACACATCATGAAGAATTTCATGATGCCTATTTGTTGAAATATAAGTGGATTAACACACGAACTCTTTGATAGTAATTATCCAATTTATGAACCATTTTATAGATAATTTCTGTGCATATACCCCACTTGGTTCAGAGTATAGGCTGTGTCAACTCTCATTAGACTGACTACGTCACATCTAATCCAAGTGTGTCCTGGGATCTCATTACTCTATGTGTCATTGAAGACTCTCTTATGACACATAATTTCTCTAGCTAGAGACTCCTGAGTAATGACCCCAACAAGAGGCCGTGGGTATCATCTCCTTCTATCAGGAGTGGTGAATCCTTTATTGGCTATCCAATTACCTTCGAATACAAATAGTTGTACCCAACACCACTCTAAGAGTGACCTCGTCTTGAGGTAATAAGGAATGATGTCAAAGCATAGGATTTATATCTAAGATATCTTTGAGTACCTCAAGTCTAAGGATATTTACACCATTGCTATGATAAGATTAATTGTTGACATTCGATATTTGTACCATTACTATGATGATATTAATCATTGGCATTCGATAGATCATCTATATGATAATCTCATAGCAGGTCATCCGATGTACTTACTACCCTTAGTAAGCATCCACATATTAACTCTAAACATCTCATGCGTACAGTTTATGAGATCCACTGCTTGATCAAATCAAGGAGTATAATATATGTTAGTCTCTCTGGATTAATAATGTCATGTCTTATTAATCCTATGAATATGGATTATTTAGATACTAACATAATTGCACATGAAAGGAATCTCATTATCATGATCTCATCATGATTTCCTTCATGCTGTGTTTTGTATCATGGACTTCATTAATTCGATTTAAGATTAATATCAATTGACACATAAATGAATATCAAATCAATGAAAAATACCTTTTGCTTTATTACTCAAAATAAAGTTTGTAAAAAAGTGCTAAAGGTGATTATCTTTAGAGCACTATCTAATAATGTACAAATTCATCAGATCTATGTTTGACAAATTACATTCAATTGCTCACACATTTAATGTTCCTTCAGGAATTTCACATCCAATTGTTCTCACATGCTATATTTATTCCAGAATTTCACATTCAGTTATTCTCACATTTCATATTCACATACAATTACCAAGCACTTCCAGTACAATATCAAATATTGAACTCCTCAGACCATCAATGTTAGGAATTATTACAATCATATCAATAACAGTTCAATATCAAAAAGCTAATCACAAACAATTTAGTCATAGTGAGTAAACATCTAGGTTAACTCACACTATAATCCAGATAAGCTATTACTTTGATGGTTCGGCGATGTCTAGATGCTAACATCTTGTGTATCTATCTTTATTCAATATACACATATTTTACACATCATTAAGTTGTCAATCGTATGATTATTCAATCATTGACATGAATATGTATATATAGATCATGTTTCAATGCATGCTCAATTGACTTCTTGGGTATGTATCCTTATTCACAACTCTTGATCATTCAAACATCATAGCTTGTATATAGCTAGTTTGCAGTTAGGTTAATACCTTAAATGATCATGCTCAATTCATCAACCATACATTCACTAACTCTTTTCTAGTATTACACATAATCACACAATATCCCAATTCTGATTCATTCATTCGTAATTCATTATTCATATCCTTTGGATCACATTTGTATTCATAAGAAGACCTTCATTCCTTTAACACCCTTACATTCCAAATTGAGATACATTGATATTAAACCATCTTTTCCTTAAGGTATAACATCAATTAAAAACCTATATTTATCAAATACGTAAACTACTTATCTAACATCAAACTAGGTTCATTTTAAGCCTCAATCAAGTCCAAATGCACTATTATAAGTATCTTATCTTTAGTTGGTTCAAGAATCACACAAAATAGCATTTTCTTCATTTCCAAACATTTCCCACGATCGTGGATGGGTGAACTAAAAGTTCACCACCCATTTCCTTCATTTTTTCCAGATTTTATCATCTTTATACTAAATTCACTACCTCCTCTTAATAGTCCATCATTTATACCTCAATTAGACCTTAATTATACTCCAATTCCTCATCAATATCATCTCCAATAACAACTCACAATTATTCAATTGGCAGGTCATAGATTATAGTCTTTCATGCATCAAAAATCAAAACAAAAACTATCATTGAAGCATCATTTTCTAGAACTCATTCCATCATCAACATAATATATATTTCATTCCAATTCAATCATCATTTCATTCTATTAAACCATGCCATAAGGATCAGATTTCTACTTATTTGTTAAGCTCTGATTCCACCTCAATACATCAAGTTAACCTATCCCTCCATGCAAGCAAGATCATCACAAGTTCAAGGTGAAAATGAGTTGGTTTTCAACAGCAAGATGAAGACAACTATGAGCTGGTTCTTTGGTTATCTTGTGGAGGATAAAAGTATGGATTTAGGGTGGCAATTTAGCTAGGGTAAAACCAAAATACAAAGAGATTGAGATTAATGAAAGTTTCAGTGGAGAGACAAAAGTGAAGAATGAAGACAACAGAAACATTCTCTGCAGAAACTTGCTTCATAAAGTGTGTCTCTCTTTGACAATGGCATTTGTCACTTGGCATGTAAGCCATGTATCCACTCCTTAATCTACCATTTTTCTCCTAGTAATTAGTCCATATGTCACTCAATAATTGATCCATTTGCCAATTAATTACTGATCCATTTGTCACTCATTTATCTATGGTAAAATGTCATTCAATTTATAGGCTTAGTTATCCTAATTTTCCATGTGTCAATTTGTCTTACCACTTGGCCTTTTTCTAAGACTAAATGTACATACTAATTTATCAATCTCACAATTATAACAATTAATTCTAAGTTACTCATTATAATCCATCAATTCTTGCCATTAGTAAACTAAAGTATAAGACAATGGAAAAGCACATTGATTTCTCATATCACCTTCATTTTATTTTCATACCCCGAAATATATCAATTGAGTGCAATTTGTCTAGCTCACAATTCATGTGTGTATACTCATGTTATGCATTTGAATACAATCATATATCATGTCATAAATGTACCAAATTTATTCTATATGACCCCACTCATGTGACTCAATAGTCTAATACTTTAAATCCTTCAACAATTTGAGAGACGGGATACTATAGAAGGGATTTCAGGAATTTAAGATAAAACAGGGAAATCCTATAGTGACTTTTGTCCAAAATGAAGAGATACCTAATAAGATATTCTGGTATTTAAAACATATGTGGAACACCTAGTATGGGATATTTTTAATGTGAGTGCATTCAAAAATGGTCTTGTACATGGAGACTAAACAATAAAGTAGTTAGGTTTGGACTAAATATGAGGTGCAAGCTTATTATAGGTGAATTTTAGGAAATTTTCTTTTATTTTCATATTTTTGTTATTATAATTTTAGGAAGGATAATAACTAGGAAAAGGGATGGAAAGTAAGTTCACTTGCCATACAAGTATTATTCTTTTTTTCCTAGTCAAATTAGGCAAATTTGTTAATTGAATTTTAGTAGGATTTTAGTTTCTTTTTCCTATTAAAAAAAAAGGAAGCTCAAAAACTCTATAAATAGGGAGCATTGTAATGAATAAAGGAGATTTTAGGCAAAAAAATTCAGGTTGAGAGTTTTCTCACAAGCACCTATGTGTTTGTTTTAGTTTCTTGCTTTATGAGTTTAAGAATGACCCTTGGATTAATTTCTCTAGTGTTGTGACTTTAAAGGGGCTGAACTCAATTTCTTATCTATCTTTCTTCTCTTTCATTCAACATGTTTGGATTTATTTTCTTGAGTAACCAAATGCATCAGGTGGTGTCAAAGTTGTGTTTTGAAGCATAATCTAGCACCAAATGATTCTAGGCTATCACTTCTTGAAGCTAGTTTGTGATTTGCAATATGGCCAATGATAAATCTCTAAAAAGTTAGTAGGAAAACAAGGTTGAGTAGGTGGAAGAATTAACCAAGTCTCTTAAAGAATGCATGGACTAGCCAAGAAAAGTGTTCGAGAGACTAAAAGGATGGCCCTTTTAGTTATTTAGTAAAAGAGACAAAGAGAGGTCGAGATTGAAGAGTTGTAGAATTTAAACAAATAGGAGCTAGTTTTCTTGGAACTCCAAGAATCAATTTTGATGATGATGATTGGCTTAAATTTAAATTTCCAAAGTTTGATGGGAGTTTAGACCCTGAAGATTTCCTAAAAAGGTTGAAGAGAGCTAATAGGACATTTGATTACAAAGGATTTGATGAAAAGATGAAATTTAAGGTGGAAATTCTTAAACTCACAAAGTCTGTAGGTGTTTGTACAAGAATCTAAAGGGTAAATGCAAAAGAAAGGGATAGGAGAAAATGGACTCATGGGAAATACTTTAAAAAATTATGAGGCAAAAGTTCCTTCCTTGAGAAAATGTACAAGATCTCACTAAGCTCAAACAAGAGAACTTGAGAATGGAAGAGTATATTAGAGAATCTAAGAAGATGGCCCCACTTTGTGATGCAAAGGAGAAGGAGACACAATACTTCATTGGAGGTTTGAAGCCTTCGATCACTGATCAAACAGAGGTTTCGTGATATGGAAACCTCAAGAAATCTGAGTTCTTGAAACCCCAACTTTCTAACCAAAGAACATGCTAGATCAAACTCCAATTTCATGAATTGAGACCCAATCTCAAAGAAATCAGAAACTAATTCATGTTGTAAGTACTTACTTGTCGTTGCATGTTAATTTCTTGAAGTAACCAAGAAAGCAATCACAACTCTCTTGAAGAAATCCAAATTCTGGAAATTTCATTAACCAAATGAAATAAAACTTGTATTACAGCCCTCATCTCATTCTATTTATATTGTAGAAAATAATATGATTGAAACTTCTCAAGAAAACAATAGGCTTAATACAAACAGCCCATAAAACAGGTTCAAAACTTTCAAAATAAAAGAAAACAATGGGCTTAATATAAACAGCCCATAAAACAAATTCAAAACTTAAACTAAATAAAAGCAACTAAATTACAAGCCCAAATAATGCAATTAGCCCTTTTATAAGAGATATTGAGCTTGTTTTCAAAATTGGCTAAGTACTAGCCTCTTCACACCTCCCTTAGCAAAATTACAAGATTTGGCCTTGGTGTTCCTCTATGAATGTCTTGACCTCATCATGAATTTGAGATGTGATTAAGCCTTGAACAAATCCATGCATAGCTTGCTTGAGCTTTGAAGCATGTTGCCTTATAATTAGTCCATTAGACATAAAAAGCTTATCTTGTTGAGTATTGTTGTGGCGTTGAACCTCTTTGCCAAGTCTGGTTATATCATTTCTACTTATAGAACTTTTGAGGAGGCATGTTTATGCGAACCCACTATATGGCCTACCCTAGGAACTCCTTGTCATCAGTGGAATAGCCAAGTGTCTAAGGCTTTCATCAAGGCATAGAGCTCCTTGTCATAAGTGGAATAGCCAAGTGTCCAATGGTGCAGCAACGGTGCTAAAGACCTTAACAAAACGCCTATAAAAGCTAGTCAAATCATGAAAGCTATGCACATCACTATCTGACTTAGGAGTAGGCCAATCTTTGATAGCCTAACCTTCTCCTCATCAATATGAGCACCACGGGCAGAAATTACAAAGCCAAGAAACACAATTTTGTCCATATAAAAAGAACACTTTTTAAGAACACTTTTCACTTCTAAGTGCCTCAAGTACAGATTTAAGATGCTAAACATGCTCATCTAGGATTTTGCTATAAATTAGAATATCATCAAAGTATGCAACCATAAACTTACCAATAAATTCACGTAAAACATGGTTCATCAATCTCATGAAAGTGCTAGGTGCATTTGTCAAACCAAACAACATGACCACCCATTCATACAAACCATATTTAGTTTTAAAAGCAATTTTCCATTCATCTCCTACTTTCATCCTAACATGATGATATCCGACTCATGAGATTAATTTTTGTAAAGAAACGTACACCATGTAACTCATCAAGCATAATCTAGTTTAGGAATGGAGTGGCAATACTTTATCGTTATCTTATTTACTGCCCTACAATCCACACACATGCATCATGTTCCATCTTTCTTTGGCACTAACATCATAGGAACAACACATGGGCTTAAGCTTTCCCTTACGTGCCCATTCTGTAAAAGTTCCTTTGTCTCCGTGGGACTACTCTTATAAGCTGGGCGGTTTGGAATTTGAGCTCCTGGCTCAAAATCAATTTGGTGTTCAAAGCCCCTCAAAGGTGGAAGTCCCTTGGGCATCTCATTTGGAAACACATCTAAGTATTCCTGCAAAATAGATTTAATAACACTAGGCACAGAAGAATCAAGGTCAGCCTTATTATAAAAAGTTTCATTATAGTTAAACAAAATTAAAGGCTTATTTGTGTACAACACTTGTCTCAACTCTCTTGATTTTACAATAAAAGTACTCTTTTTTCTTCCATTCTTCTTTTCACTCAGCTCTCCTTTTTCGATTGCACTTCCCTATTTTCTTTCCTCACTAGTTCAATTTCTCTCAATTGGGCTTTTATTATCAATTTCTTACATGGCCTCTTTTCTTTTTTTTTTCTTTTGAAACTCTCGGTCTCTCTTTGTTTTATTTCTTCCACGGCTTTTGCAAGCCTGATTTGATCCTTATGGACCTCTTTTGGCTATAGAGGACCTAAAACATAGGTATGATCTCCCATTTTGAATGAGTACCTATTCTTATAGTCATCTTAGATCACACGCCTATCATATTGCCAAGGCCTCCCCAATAATATGTGACCCACTTGCATTGGTACTCCATCACACAAAACCTCATTTGAATATCTACCAATGGAGAATGCAACCCTAACTTGCTTTTGCACCTTCACTTTCCCACATTCATTGAGCCTTTGTAGCTTGTATGGGCTAGGATGTTTGATAATAGGCAGCCCTAACTTCTCCACCAAAACTATACTAGCTACATTGGTGCAACATCCTCCATCTATAATCATACTACACATCTTACCATTTATCAACCAGCAGGTATGGAAGATGTTTTCTCGTTGCTCATCCACCTCAATCTTCTCTTGCATATTAAGAGCATGCCCAACTACAAGGGCTTCGGCTTGGACATGTTTTGCCACCTCCACATCACAATAATCCTCTAATGGAGGCCTTTTTTCATCTTCACTCTCTTGAGATTCAATTCCCCCATCATCCCTCAAAAGCATAATTTTTCTATTTGGGCATTGAGAAGCTATATGACCAGATCCCAAACATTTGAAACATTTGATATCTCTATGCTTAGAAGGTGTATTAACATCATTTGAGTTAGAATTGGTACCTTTAGAGGTTGTCCCTTTGTCTTTAGACTTGTTCTTGTAGTCATTGGGCTGCCTTTCCCTTCTCTTCTTTCTTAGGCCATTTGGAACTCCATGAACTTAAAGAACTAGATTTGTATGCCTTGTTAGAGCCCTTACTCTTCAATTTCTTTTCAATCTTCATGGCCATATTAACCATTTCCTCAATTTCCATGTAAAGATGCAACTCCACCACATTGGCTATATCTTTGTTCAAACCAACAAGAAACCTTGCCATGGTGGCCCCCCTATCCTCTTCAATATTAGCTCTGATCATGGCTATTTCCATGTCTTTATGATAGTCCTCCACGCTCTTAGTACCTTGTGTCAAAGATTGGAGCCTTTGGTGTAACTCCCTATAGTAATAGCTAGGCACAAAGCATTTCTTCATTTTGGCCTTCGTTTCTTCCCATGTCTCAACAGGCCTTTCATTAACTCTCCTTCTACTCAATAGCAACTAATCCCACAAAACAGCAGCATAGTGTGAGAATTCAACTGCTGCCAACTTCACCTTTTTCTCTTCTAAGTAGTTGTGGCAAGCAAATATCATCTTAACTTTCCTTTCCCACTCTAGGTAGGCATTTGCATCATTTTTCCCTTGAAAAGGAGGTATCTTCATCTTGAAGCTACCAATATTCTTGTCCACTCTTTCTACTTCTTCCCTTCCTCTTTCACTTCTCGCTATATTAGCACCTCTAAATCTGCCCCTACCATATTGTTCACCTCTGCCTTGATTTCTGCCCCTATGCCACTCCTCCTCATCATCCTCATCAAAATCATCATACTCTTCATAATTGTATGTGTTTTGGATCAGAGCAGTAACATCTCTTCTATTTCCCAAATCTCCTTTACCAATAGATTGTGATTCCTCCTTCAATCTCTCAAACCTTTCTTCCTTATCATCAAACCTCGAGTTAAGCCTCTCAAATTGACGATACATGGCTTGCAAAGTGAAGTTTTGATCTGTTGGATTCCCTTGATCTTTCTTCATTGCACTATTATCACTTTCATTAGACATGTTGTTAAAAACCTGCAAGAAAATGTTAGAAAGCACCCAACTAGCACTGCCTCATATGTTTCACTCTAGAACAAATTTTTTTACCACTCGTGTTTCACACAAAATATTGGCTTTTCACTAGATAGACTCACACTCTCTTGCCTTTTACCTCTTAAGTGATGCCTTAAAGGTTACTCTTTAGAAACCAATTCAAGCAATAACAAGAAAATAGCAAATAACATAAAGTAATTAGAAAAGAACAAGATGAATCCTAGCAAGAAAACAAAATGAACAAAAACTAGAAACAAATATAATGAACAGACAGCAACAAATTTTCTATGCCAATACAAGGATGAAGAATGTGTATGCAATGATTCTTATAAGTAATTGAACAATATGGGTGCAAAATTGCCCAATTCAATGTGTTAGAGGCAAAGATAGTCACAAATAAGAAATTAAACAAAGAAAAAAACTCCAATTATAACTAAACTCAATAAAAACCCAAAACTTAGAGGAACAAGTTCAAATCTGTCCCAAATTGAAAGATAGATAATTCAATGTGTTTTAATGATTCTTGGACAAAAATTAGGCTAATTTGAGTTTACAACCTGAATTTATGCAAAAGAAATGATTGTCCAATTTTGGATTGACAAGAATTGCATGTATGAGTCAAAGAAAACTGATCAATATGAAATTTTCTCATCTTTTTTTCACGATTTTTTATTTCTTTCTTTTCTGATTCCTTTTCTTTCTTTTTCAATTTTTTTCTTTTTCTCTGAATTTTTTTATTTAGGTCTGAAGAGAAAAAGCAAATATTCACCAAAAGAAAACAAGAACACGAATTCAAAAACAAGAATTCAAAAAGACACAAAGGAACATGAAAGGTCAGATTTGTCACAACCAAAAAGAAACGAATTTTTGTGAGATTTTCAAAGAAACAAACAAGAAAGCATAGAAGGATATGTATGAGTTCAATAGAATTAGGCCAAAACTCTGATACCAAGATGATACAGAAACCACCAGAAATCTGAGCTCTTGAAATGCTCCTAATTCTATTGGTTCATTACCCCAACTTTCTATCCTAAGAACATGCTAGATCAAACCCCAATTTCTTGAATTGAGACCCAATCCCAAAGAAATCAGAAACTAATTCACATTACAAGTACTTACTTGTCGTTGCAAATTAATTTCTTGAAGTAACCAAGAAGACAATCACATCTCCCTTGAAGAAATTCAAATTCTGGAAATTTCATGATGCAAAAGTTGTATTACAGCCCTCATCTCATTCTATTTATATTGTAGAAAATAAGATGACCTAAACTTCTAAAGCAAACAATGGGCTTAATATAAACCCATAAAATAAGTTCAAAACTTAAACTAAATAAAAGCAAACAATGGGATTAATACGAACAACCCATAAACACAAGTTCAAAAATTAAACTAAATAAAAGCAACTAAATTAAAAGCCCAAATAATACAATCAGTCCTTTTATAAAGAGATATTAAGCTTGTCTTCAAAATTGGCTAAGTACTAACCTTTTCAGGCCTCCCTTAGCAAAATTACAAGCTTTGGCATGCCTTGGTGTTCCTCCATGGATTTCTTGGCCTCATCATGAATTTGAGATGTGATTAAGCCTTGAACAAATCCATGCATAGCTTGCTTGAGCTTTGAAGCTTGCTGTATTGTAATTAGTCCACTAGACATAGAAAGCTTGTCTTGTTTAGTAGTGTTGTGGCATTAAACCTCCTTGCCAAGGTTGGTTGTATCATTTTGACTTATAGAACTTTTGAGGAGGCATGCTTATACAAACCCAGTAGGCGACCTGTCAAAGGAACTCTTGATCCATTTGATATGCATGCCTATAATCCTAGAAAACAATTTGAACAATCATATTAGAACCTTAAGGAAGCTAAGTCCGTAAAACCCCAATTTTAGGACTCCACAAAGGTTGATCACTCCCTTGATAAGTTGGATTTGTATTCCACTAAGAACACAAAAGATTAAGCAAAGCTTGCTGGAAATAACTCAATTTTTATTGGTAATAATGATAATCCCATAATACATCTGATGACCTTTTAAATAGGAATCATAATATCCTAATCATATAAGGAAACAGTTTTCTTACCCATTACTAGTTTATACCAATGTAAGAAATACCTAAATAAGAAAGGAAATCCTTAATTTTAGGATACAAATCAGGCTTGAATGTGGATACTTCCTAAATTAACAAAAGAATCTGATTTATTGAGATATGGCCGAAATTATTAAGGAACAAGTCTTAATAAGGCATTACTTAAGCAAAAAGGTAAATTTGGGTTTAATTAAATTGACATAACCAGCCCACTTACAGATTGGGATTCCTTTAAACCCATACAGGATTATTAGCCCTTTATCTTAGATTCTAAGCTTTTTTCACCATGTACTAAGTTTTTTCCATCATCTTGTATATGAAGATAAGTAATTAATGTTGGTAATGCCTTGGCACCTTCAAGAACAACGTCCTTTTCTTGCATCTCCATTATTAATCCTTGCAAAGCTTGTTTCTTTCGTTTGTACTTGCTCTAGTCGTTGGACCTCCAATTCCTTGCAATGGGTCTTGGGAAAATTTGCTAACATTATCTTGAGCCATTTGGTCAATATCTTGATCCATATCATATGTAACTTTGCTCCTAAGTTTGAAAACCAAAAGAAGAGACCTATTGGTAAAATGGTCTATACTAACTTCGAAAGCAAATTCGTGACTAATGCAAGCAACATGAGTGCCAAAGAAAATATGGGATTGAGTCACAAATGGTTAATTTTGGTAAGAAGAAAGAGAACATTGGCAAGGAAAAGGTGAATGTATAGCGTCAACTGAAAGATGTGTTTCTTAAAGATTCAACTTTAGGTTTGCCTTCTTTTTGTGGGATTGAGCACCAAATAAAATTGTTTCCAAATGTGCCACTGCCCAATAAGTCCACTTATACATTGAATATCAAGGAAGAAAAACCAGGTACAACAGTTGTTAGATCGTGATTACATTTGCAAAATCATGTCCCTGTGTCGTTCTAGCATTTTTAGTTCCAAAGAAGGATGGGGCATCGAGAATGCGCATAGATAGTAGGGGTTATAAACAATATAAAAAACAAGTATAGGTTTTCGATGCCTAGGATTGATGATATGCTCAATGAGTTACACGGCTCTAAGGTGTTCTCTAAGATTGATCTTTGCAGTGGCTATCATTAGGTTCAAATGCGCAAGGGATATGAAAGGAAGATAGTGTTTGATACGGCAACAACCTAGCATCAAAGTCTAGATCACCTCCGTTTCAATGATTGTTTCCAATACCTAAATTCAATCAATCTAACACGACCCTTCACCCCCAAAACAGCAAGGAATTGGTAACAAAGAGTACAAA
>JANQBM010000003.1:6862776-6896734 GCA_025594535.1 Erythroxylum domingense
AATGAAATTTTAATAAACAACATTCTCCTTGTGAGATCGACTCTTATTTCACCCTATACTAAATTTGTTAATTAATTAATGGTGGAAATAAGATAAAACAAGAAGAGTGTTGTTTATTAAAGTTTCATTTCAAATGCAAATGAGAGTACTAAAACTTGGATGTGAAGCAAGAAGGCTATGTATTATTTTGTAATAGTCAAAATGTTATTGATTTGAGCAAAAATACTAGATATCATTCTTGCACAATGCACATAGATATCATATATCATTAGTTGAGGTCTATCATTAAGAAAAAACAATTAATATTGAGAAGACTCATATGAACATGAATTGTGCTGAAATGTTGACTAAGGCGATTCCTGGAAGCAAGCATGAGCTTTGTAATAAGTTTATCGGGATGTCTCTCAAGTAAGTGTTTAAGCATAACATGTCTTCCCTATAATTGGGCTAGAGGGAGAGATTGTTGAGTGTTCGCCCTATTTTGAGACTTTCTGTAATCGTTGACACTTTTATGGTGCGTGGGGATGACGAACGAGTGAAGACAAGATGGATGACTATTGAAGCAAGATTTTCTGGTTAAACACGACTGTGTAGGGTGTAACCTGCCCATATCCTTTACTTGTATGACCTTGTGGATCAACCATGTAAGTATCTAAAATTGTTTATTGAAATACGTGAAGAGTAAAGATATACACAATCATGTGTGACAACCTTGTAACTCTCGGTATCTGTGTATATCTGTAACTTAGGTGGTACTAGAAGAAACACGATCACTTACACGGTCATGTCTGTGATAGTGTATGGTGCAGAAAAATCCATTTTAGAATATAAAAGAGAAATTGATGTAGGTTTAATGATTATGTGTGGCCAAAACATTAAAAAGCAAGGAAAAACATAAAGAGAATAAGTAGAAAAGTATTCTCATCTTTTTTTTATTGTTTTAGAGTTGGTTGAGGATTTATTAATTGATATATCAACTTTGATTTCAATCATGAAACTTGGTGAGACAACTTGTAGTTGTAGAATGAGATATTAAACTTTTTAAATCTTTATTTGAATTTAATAAAATTACTTGTCAATTTGGCTCGTCTTTTTTCCCTTTAACTAGATGATTTTGTACTTAAATCTTAGTGTTTGTTTCGTTGTTAAGTTTCTTATTTTTAAGCATGTCAGTGGGTCGAGCCGAGGGCCCGGGCCACGGCTCGCCTATTAATTTTTTAAAGTAAAAAAATTCAAAATGACATTATTTTGTTGCCTATTAATTTTTTAAAGTAAAAAAATCCAAAATGAAATTATTTTGAACAAAACGACGTCGTTTTAGAAAAAATAGGTAGCCTACAGGCAGGAGGGCCGACCATGATAAACCAGTGGCTCGATCCAGGTGGACCATAATCAACCTGTGACTAAGCCAATTCGGGCCAAAAATGAGCTAAATCGGGCAAACCAGGTCATAATTGACATGTCTACTTGTTTTTATACTAATTTACTAGTTAAAGTTGAAGAGTATTTTTATTGCTGATCTTTAATGACTTTTTAGAAAGTTGTGCTATTGACTTCTAACACGAAAGCTAACTCTGCATTATTAAGAACCTCATAATATGTGCAATTTATCTCAAGGATTGTTAAAGTTCATACCATTGTAGAGATATTAGTTATTTCCATCACTTTCAAGGAGGAATCGGTGTGATTGATTTGCATTTTGAAATGCTTAAGTTCCAATCTCCTTTAAAAGGCTTAAGAAGCGATAGATGACTTGGTGCTTTTTTGGTAAGGGATGCCAAAAAGGTCTAAGTCTAGACTGAAATTAAAAAAACAAAAAAGAGAGCAAAAATTTGTAAGATCGTAGTCATTAGGTGGGACTCAACTAAACAAATATCAATCTGAGTGTTCACAATTAGTATGATATGGATTCCCTTTGTATGTAGATTTGTTTATTTTAAGTGCACCATGATCTCTTCATTTTCTTTAAAACATAATTTATTTAATTTCCAAAACAAATTCAAATGAGTTTGAAATCGGGCCTTGTCCTATTCAATTAAGGTTGGTCCTGAATTTTTGTAAGCCCGGAACGAAATAAAAAATATAAATCCTTGATATTAATTAAAAAAATTAAAAAATTTTTTAATAAATTATATTTATATATATAAATATTTTAAAAAAAATAAAAGTGAGCCCTATCATAGGCGCACCTCGCCCCTGTCTAGGGCCGGTGCTGTATTCAACTAGAGCTATAGGTCACTGCAATTTCTACCCTGAAGACTGACTCTCGGCTGCAACAT
The DNA here is from genome assembly GCA_025594535.1 of Erythroxylum domingense. Taxonomy (NCBI): domain Eukaryota; kingdom Viridiplantae; phylum Streptophyta; class Magnoliopsida; order Malpighiales; family Erythroxylaceae; genus Erythroxylum; species Erythroxylum domingense. The sequence goes on from JANQBM010000003.1 coordinate 6,865,056, forward strand.
GTCGGTCAAAGAAGGGATGCCCTAAAATGCCACAAAGTAGTTTCTTACAAATGGACAACATTGCTAATTATAGTGGTCAGCATAAACCGTTCAACACTTCAACGTAACAAAAATGCAAACAGTCGGAATAAAATATACACGAAATCCAAACAATCCAAAGAAACAAACCAGACTAATCCATTATATACTCCAAACTTTAGTGTTGGTTTGTACGTACAAGTTCTTATACAACGTATAACATATTTGGAAATTAAGTTAGTGTTCATCATAAATATTCTTTAATTTAATCAATTTAAAATTAATTAAACTCTATATCAAAGTAAATAAAATCTTATTAGAATTCAAAACTGTTATTTTCTTTTTCCAGCCTCATTTAATAAAAAACAAAAACACCGAAATTAGAGTTTTAATTAGATTGTTTTTTTGGAATACGTGGATTTTGAATATTCCCGACTTTCACCTATTAAAAGGAAAACCCTCCTTCTGGCACGAGGATCGCTGACGTGTACGGTCCATATTGAATCTCCGGTCTACACTAGATTCGCATCGCATCGTATCACTCCGCTGATCTTACCCAAATATAAATAGTCCCCAGTCTTCACCTTAAGTGGTTGTATTTGGGTCGTCTGTTCAAAGGCGTAAAAGCAAGACATGAAAATTGAAAAAATTAAACAAAAAACAAAAAAGCAATAGCCTTCCTATACGAGAAGTCCACCTCGCGATCTCGATGTCGATCTTGGTCTTGTATTCTCAAACTTCATATCTGAGATTCACCTAAACGAGAATTTGTTTTGTGTTTATGAATACTTAGGGTGTAATATTACTCAGATCTGTGAGATTGAAACGAAAAATTGTTTAATCCAATCCTTTCGTCTTCGGTTCTAGTTTCGTTTATGTAAAGAAATTTATAAGTTGATTCTTTCCACTTTTTGATCGAAATTTATAGTGAATTTCGTGTAAAGCGTGTGCGTATATATTTATATATATGCTCGTCGCTGGATCTAATTGTGTGGAGTGGCTTAACGATCTAAACGGAGAAACCCTAGGTGAGATGGGGAAAGATGAAACGGCGGCGAAGGCGGCGGAGGACGTGGAGGAGGGAGAGATTTCCGATACGATATCGGTGGAGGAGATCAGTGAGGAGGATTTTAACAAACAGGAAGTGAAAGTGGTGAAGGAATCGAAAACGAACGAGTCTAGGGTTTGGACGATGAGAGATCTTTACAAGTATCAGATGGGCGGCGGTTATGTTAACGGCTTGCATAATCTTGCTTGGGCGCAAGCGGTGTCGAATAAGCCTCTGAATGAGCTGTTTGTGGACGTTGAGACCGACGAGAACTCGAAGAGGTCGTCTCCTTCGTCGTCGGTTAATAGTAGTACCAAGGACGAGAAGAAGGTAGTGGAGAGAGTGGTGATTGATGACAGTGGTGATGAGAAGGAGGAAGGCGAGCTGGAGGAGGGTGAGATTGATTTGGATTTGGAGCCCACTGGGAAAGAGTGTGGAGAGGAGATGAGTGCTGGTGGTTTAGAGGTGCAGTCGAAAGAGAAAGATGTGGATGTGAGAGTGAGGTTAATTCGTGAAGCTTTGGAGAGTGTTACTGTTGTCGAAGCAGAGAAGTAAGAATTTTGAGAGTTTCATTTGATTTGCCGTCTTTTAAGTAGTTTGGGGATTTAAGGATAAAAGAACGTTGATTTGGTTTGCTTGTTGATTGATTTGTGTAGGTCGTTTGAGGAAGTTTGTTCCAAACTGCAAAACGCTATGGATAGCTTGCAAAGTGTGGTTATGCAGACGAATTTTTCCACTAAAAACTCTCTTGTTCAATTGGCATCTACTTCAATGCAAACTCTTAAGAAGGTGAGTTGCCTGGTTCCATGAAAGTCTTGCTTTTGACCCATTGAAGTTTAGCAGGGAAACTGTGTTAATTGCATTGCTGGTTGTGACTTGCGCTATCTTCCATTGCAGGTATTTTGCTCCATGAGCCAGAAATTGAAGGGACAGAATAAGTCTATTTTTCTGAGGTGGACGATTTTATAATACTTTTATTATCATTTCTTGGGGACTTGGACTTTACAAAGGTTTACTTAAGACTTCGGTGGTGTTGTTGGTTACAGGTTTCTTTCGTTTGCAAATAGCCTCAATCCTCCTCTTTTTCCCCCTGAGCTTTTGAAAGAGGTCAAACATTTGTCATTTTCTTTTGATTTTTGATTTCTTTTCCTAGTTTATTGTCCTTCGTTTTGAATGTTTATTACTATGGAAACTTAAGAATGGTGTGTATGTTTGCAGACAAGAGTTATGCTCTCCTCTCTGGAATCTACTGACGTTTTGTTGAGTTCAAGATCTTTTAACAAGGATAAGCAGGCCACTTTTGGGGTGAATAAGGATTACAACGCCTTAACTAATGGTGCAGCTCATGATTCTACTCCTATGAATAATCTACAATCAGTTAATGAATCTTTTGCTCACAATAAGGCAAACATTTCAGTAGAAGCTCCCAAATCAGGAGCTTCTAATTTCAAGAGTAAAGGGATTATGCTTCCTTTGCTGGATCTTCATAAGGATCATGATGCAGACAGCCTTCCATCGCCCACACGTGAAACAACTCCTGTTTTACCTGTTGGCAGGGTTATTACAGTTGGAGATGGAATGATTAAACCTGTAATGCCTACACCTACAGTTGGGCTTGAGACTGGAAATTCTAGAATGCACCCATATGAAACTGATGCACTGAAAGCTGTTTCCAGCTATCAACAGAAATTTAGTCGTACTTCTTTCCAGACCAATAGGCTTCCAAGTCCAACCCCTTCAGAAGAATCAGGTGATGGGGATGGGGATACTGGTGGGGAAGTTTCCAGTTCATCATCTGTTACTACTTCTATAACTGTGATTCCACCAATTTCTGTCCCACAGAGTGCTGCTCCTCCCATTCCTGACAGATCAGTTATGCATGGAGTTATCCCCGCCAGAAATGCTACTCCAGTGAGTTTTATATCTGGTTCACACACCAAATCCTCAGCAAAGAGCAGAGACCCTAGGCTTCGATACGTTAATTCTGATGGAAATGCAGCAAAAGTTGGAGAAACAATTAGTTCAAGAAAGCAAAAGGCTGTTGAGGATCCTATCTTGGATGGTCCTTTAAAACGACAAAGAAATGGATTGGAAAACTGTGCTCTTGTAAAGGATGTGAAAACCATGACTGGAAGAGGTGGCTGGCTAGAGGATACAGAGATGGTTGAGGATCAAATAGTTAACAAGGCTCAGTCAATTGACAGCTCAGTATCTGATCCGAGGAGAATAGTTAATGGTGTTTCTGGCAGTGGTAAAACAACAGTTAACCTCGTAGGAAATGAGCAAATACCAGTAACAGGAGCCAGTTCCACTACTGGAAATGAACAATTACCACAGATCAGCAATTGTACAACATCCCTACCTGATATATTGAAGGACATTGCAGTGAATCCAACAATGTTATTAAATATACTAAAGATGGGACAGCAACAAATATTTGCTTCAGAGGCTCAGCAAAAGATATCTGATCCTGCTAAAGTTACACAAACTCCTTCAATCTCTGGTTCGATGCTGGGAAAATTACCAGCTGTAAGTGTTGCTTCCCATCAATCTTCAGGTATCTTGTCAAGGCCAGCTCTACCCCTTCAGGTTCCTTCCCAGTTGGCTACAGCGGTGAGCCCTATGTTTTACTGCTGAATTGATGTCAATATGTCATGTTTGAACAAATCATGCTCTTTGGGAAATGGTTGAATTTTCTGCAATATAGTTTAACAGTGTATTTGATAATAACAGGAAGTTCTATGCAGCTGTGATTTGTGCTTTTCGGGCTTCCTGAACTATATCTTTTATATTTTGACAGATTTATGATAAAAAAACCCATCTTTTCTCTTTACTTGGTTCATTCAAATGTGTAACAAGAAAGATGACATTGCTTCTTTTATCTAATCTTCTGGATATTTTTTGATACATGAGTGATGCAGGATGATGTGGCAAAAATTCGTATGAAACCACGTGACCCTCGCCGTGTGTTGCATAACTACACACTCCCAAGGGCTGGGAGTTTGGGATCTGAACAGATCAAAACTAATTCAACCTCTCCATTAACTGCCGAGGTGACCAAAGATGACCAGAGTGATCAAAGACACGTGGGGCCAGTGGCTTTGCAGTCTACTGTGGCACCTGATATTTCCTTGCAGTTCACAAAGAGCTTGAAAAATCTTGCCAATATTGTATCTGTTACCCAATCATCCACTACTACACCAATTGGTTCCCAAAATCTTGCATCACAACCGTGGCAAATCAAGCCTGATAGAATGGATGTGAAACCAACTTTGACAAATTCTGGCATTCAAACCCCCTCAGGCAACTCGACTCCTCGAGTAGGGGTTTCAGGTCCACAGTCACAGACTACTTGGGGAGATGTTGAGCATCTTTTTGAAGGGTATGATGACCAGCAAAAGGCTGCTATACAGAGAGAGAGAGCTAGAAGGATAGAAGAGCAAAAGAAAATGTTTGCTGCAAACAAGCTCTGCCTTGTATTGGATCTAGATCATACGCTTCTTAATTCAGCCAAGGTAGTGTTTTCGTGGTTCTTTGGTTAAATTTTGAATATCAAGTTTCATTTATTAATGATGTGTAGTCCTCTTTTTCAGTTTTCTGAGGTTGATCCTGTGCATGATGAGATCTTAAGAAAGAAAGAGGAACAAGATCGTGAAAAACCATATAGACATCTCTTCCGGTTTCCTCATATGGGAATGTGGACAAAGTTACGGCCTGGAATCTGGAATTTCTTGGAAAGGGTAATTTAATTTAGAAGTTACTTTTCGTCAAGTACTCCTGAGTTTTAGTCATATCGAGGCACACTAACTTTCTTTTGTCCTACTTAGGCTAGCAAACTGTATGAGTTGCATCTTTACACAATGGGGAACAAGCTATATGCTACTGAGATGGCAAAACTGCTTGACCCAAAAGGAGTCTTATTTGCTGGACGAGTTATTTCCAGGGGTGATGATGCCGATCCCCTCGATAGTGATGAGAGGGTTCCAAAGAGTAAGGATCTTGAGGGAGTCTTAGGCATGGAATCAGCTGTTGTCATTATAGATGATTCCGTGAGAGTCTGGCCTCATAACAAATTGAACTTGATAGTTGTAGAAAGGTAGCCGTTAGACAACAAGGGTTAACCATTTATTTCCTTGGTAATTTGATCCTTGTCTTGAGATGCTTATGTTTGTGGTATTGCAGGTACATCTTTTTCCCATGTAGTAGACGCCAATTTGGGCTTCCAGGTCCTTCTCTTCTTGAGATTGACCATGATGAGAGACCGGAGGATGGGACTTTGGCAAGTTCGTTAGCAGTGAGTCAATATGACTATTCTCCTGTGATTGTTCGGAAAAATAATTAAATTGTGAATTCTTTGAGCAATTGTTTCAACTTGAATAGGTTATTGAGAGAATACATCAGAACTTTTTCACACATCATTCCTTGGACGAAGCGGATGTTAGAAATATACTTGCCTCTGAGCAGAGGAAGATTTTGGCTGGCTGCCGAATTGTATTTAGCAGAGTGTTTCCAGTTGGTGAAGCTAGCCCCCACTTACATCCTTTGTGGCAGACGGCTGAACAATTTGGTGCTGTCTGCACAAACCAGATAGATGAACAGGTTACACATGTGGTTGCTAACTCGCTTGGAACAGATAAGGTACTGTTAGCTGTTTTTGATTTTCATGAACCAGTATTCTTGCGTCTGGATTGTTTTGGGAGATTTTGAGGGTTACTTGATGAATGCACTGCTTTGAACAGGTGAATTGGGCTCTGTCCAGTGGAAGGCACGTTGTTCAACCTGGCTGGTGAGAACTTCCTCTACTTGCTAATATATTGTTTTACACGTTGGTTCTGCATCCTCTTTGTTTAACCAATGCTTGGTCTCTATTTCTCCTCCTCCCTCTTCCTGATAACAGGGTGGAAGCATCAGCCTTGCTTTACAGGAGAGCAAATGAGCAAGATTTTGCCATTAAACTCTAAATTGATCATCCTAATCCCTCTGGTAAAATTAAAGATTGGATAAATATGAAATCAAGTTCCGAATGAAGTCTCGAGTGATAGGTTGGGGTTAGAACAAAGAATTGGTGGGTTTAGAGCAGAGCTTGAGTGGTAATATCTCGACTTTGAGTGATGCTATCCATAACTAATGATGGCCTGTTTTCCATTTGCATGCAAATTCACTGGAGAGCCCCAAGGGATTGGTAATTTGGAATCATGAGTTTCAAAAGGATTAAAACCTCGAGGGGATAATGGATTGAGCTGGGAAGTTTAATACTTTGTTGAAGTGGGATTCCTGGAGGTTGTTTGAACCTCATGAAGCTTGATGATGGCGTTGGGTGGAAGTTATATGAAAAATGACCTTAGTACTACTAATTTAAAAGAATATGGCTATGGGGTTAACTTGGGTGTTTACCACGTGTAAACTTGGGAGCAGCAGTAAAAATGGAAAGAGAACAGTAGAGGAGTGCGTGTACCTGCATTTCAAAAGTGGGGGTAAATTGATGGATATTGATTCTTAAATATCAGTGGGGTGGGCCTTGTTTGCTTAGGGAATTTTGTCTACTGACTTAAGCAACTGGAATTTGAAACTAAACGCTCTATTGGTATCACTTAAAAGTTGGAAGGCAGTAGCATTGCTAGTTCTGTACGGAAATTCCCTGATGGAAGTGCCTGAGGTCTCCGGAGTTCGGACTCTCCTTTTCTCATCTTTGTCTCTTGAAACCAATCTTTCTAGGAACGTCATACTGTTTACTTGATTTATAAACTCCAAACCCAAAATGTGCAAATTTGGAAATTGAATGGTAACATCTGGACATGTAAAGAAACTCACGGGATACTTTAAAGATAAAAGCTTGGCGATTGATTGCGGATCATTTGAATGGTTGGTAGACTTTTTTGAACCAAATCAAGTTGAATGATTCTCTTTTCTGAACCAAAGAAATGTCTAATAGTATCACTATGTTCATGATTTTCTTTTGATGTGAGTTTCACTTGGATCTGCAGCTAAGGCCGGGGTATCTTCGGTTTTGTGGTCGGATACCTGAAATAGCCTTGGGTGCTCGGGACAAGTATGAATAAATTGGTCAACAAAAATGGGACACGGGGACTAAAAGTCAAGAGCAAGGGAGGTCGATGTGATTGTGACATCAAGCATCACGTGCTTCTGTGCATGTGGTAGGCGTAGCTGCCGTGACAAGTACTAGATATTTTCTTTTCTTTCACGAAAATGAAACGTCAGATATTTAGGAAACAAAAATCCTAATTACAGCTTCTGATTCGTATTGAGCAGGGTGAGACCTGAAAGTAATTGAATAAACTTGATTGCTTCCGACCCTTGATCCCCACATTATGGAACTGAAAACGAGGAAATCTCCAAATTGTAGGACGGCAGACAAGGTTTGTTTCACTTGCAGCAATGCCAAAAAATTAAGCTTCTTGGCCCTGTTGTAAGCAATATAAAATAAAATAAAATAAAATCAACATTTTCTGCACACTATATTTGGTCCAACGGACAAGTGGTTGAGTATTTTTCAAAACTTGCGTGCTACTGAACAACATACATGGTAATATAATTATGAAGATTAAAAACATATACTTACGTACTTTCCTAAAAAAAAAGGAGATAAAAGGATAATCCGGAAATTTAAAAGCAGTCAAAGATGTTGGATACGAATTTTAGTTTGGAGTTTGACCAGCTTCTTACGGAGCCTCTGCGACCGACAGAATAATACATCAAATCTACAGTCACTACGTTTAACGAGAGGTTAAATACATACCAATCTGGTTATGGATATCCCTCATAATCAGAGATTGCTTAAGGTTTACTTACTAAACTAAAACCAGCATAGGATTGCCCAATGTTGCTTGTTGACATTTTTTAAAGGACCCTTTTGTTATAGGTGAATATGAGAGTCTGGTCATCGTGAAAGTTTATTAGTCGCAATCGAGTCCCATCCATCTTGCTTGGTTCGGTTTACCAAGTTTTCGAGTAGATTTCCAGAGACTCTTCTCCGAGGAACAAACATTGTTTCCATGGATGAGGAGAAAGATGACAATTCTACTGGATTTTCATGGTGGTCCGACAGCCATAAACGTCACCATCAATCCCAGTGGCTCCAGGCTTCTCTGTCAGGTCCGTTACTTCCTATCCACTCTGGTTCTTGTAGTACACAATGCGTTTTTCTTTTCTGGGATCTTTGTTGTTAGGAAGATATCATTAATGTTGCTGTGGCTAAGGAAAGAATCGTAAATTCTGGATTCTATGTGCCAAATTAGAAGTCTGTTATTAGAGACTAAGCAATTGTATTGGAATATGCAGATTTGGAGAAGAAGACCAACATGATGGTGAACATCATACAGAACAACGGCGATACATTTGCTGAGAGAGCCGAGACATTCTATAAGAGAAGACACGAGCTCGTAGAGATAGTGAAGCACTTGCACGAATCCTACCAGGCTTTAGCTGAAAAGTACAACCAGCTAAGATCTGAATGGCTTGGTGTTGTTCCTTTAAGATTGTCATCTCCTTCACTTGATTCCTCCAAACAATTCCAGTTCCTCCTCGACTTTTTCAAAGAAAACAAAACTACCACCATACTTGAAGCGTCGAGTTTCTACCCGGAGTTTGTAACCACAAAACATTCTGGTACTGAAACTCAAGATATCAGCTTGGAACATGGTGTCTTAAGTCAGATGGAAGCAGAGGCTGTTGGAGACAAAAGTCTGAGAAAGATTATAAATGGAAACGATGAAGGTGATGTCAGATTAGAAGGTGAAGAACTGTGGAATGAGTTGAGGCTGAAGATATGGAAACTTATAGAGGAAAATATGCGGCAACAGGCGGAGCTTGCTAAAAGAAACGACGAGAAAAGAGAAATCATCAAACATCTTCAATCTGTTGTGAACGAGTTAACGGAAGAAAACAGGGCTTTGAAAAGTTGTCTGCCTGGAATTCAATCAAGTGCCTCAAAGAGGAAGGGTATTAATTGCATTGGGAAGTTTAATAACTAGAGCATCCGTTGTTAACTCTCTCTAATCTCCATTAACAAATTCGTAAGCCCACTTGCTGGACCGTTAGTCAACCAATAATTTTTTGTCTGTTTCGATTATTGTCTCCTTCTTCACTGAATCTGGTAGTTTCTTGCTAAGTTGCCATGTAAACTGTTTACAATTTCCTATGTAATTCCATCATTTCTTGTGAAGGAGGAGGAGGAGGAGGAGGAGACGTTGGATCATTGTATCAACAGGGTTGTACGAATTATTACTGGCTGTTAGCATTTCCAACAATAGGGAAGACATTCAACATTTTGGTTCAATGAGTGAAAACAATTTATATTTACTCACAATTCATTGACGTACTTATTCTTTATAGCAAAAAATGGGGAAGGGTAGCTCTTAAAGGATATACCTTTAAGAAGATCTGATAAAGAGGAGGCCTTGTGGAGTCACGGAGACTGCAATCATATGCAGAAACAGAAGAAGAAAATAGGAAGAGAAAGAGGTCAAAGGAAGACGAGAAGAAAAGGGTCTTGAACCCCCATTAACACGATAAGAATTTGGAGCAGGTGTTTAAGAATCGAACCTGGGAAGTCTTAATGTTGTGATCTATGACCAATTGAAGCTACTCCGGTCCCATCTTTATCTATCACTTAGTTACTGAAAGTAACCCTTTCCCATTAAACACTTTTAGTCGGAGATATGTCTATATTTTTTGGGTACACAGAGCTTTCTTAATCACTGTTCTCATCAATCCAAAGAAATAGCATACGTCACGCCTCCATTGCGTTAATCATGATCCATTTGCTTGTCATATGGGACATAACATCTACGTATCGTATTACAATAATAAGGTACGTAGGACCCTTAATTAAGCTATAAAATTTAAATGAAAACAACCGGACAACCTTTTAAATGTCCATATACTCTCTAAGTTGACAATCAATAGAAAATGACAGCTTTTATAATCCCTCGAAATCTATGTTGATTCTGCTTCAAATGTTGAAAAACAAAAAGATACGAAAGGTGACTTAGTGTCGAGGACAGGAAGGTTGGTTCAATTGGTAAGAAGAAAGTTCAAAATATGAAAAACCTCAAAAATTGAGAAACGGTCTGACAAAAGCGTCGACTCATTTCTAATAAACAAGTTTTCTATATACAGTTTCTGCAGTTAATTGTCCTCAAAGTTGAAACCTTTGCGACCACTTACCACATCTCCTCATCTCTATCTCTTAGTTTTCTCTCTCCTACACTAAGATCTGACTCCGGCCTCCTTTTTTTAGTTTTGACGTTGGCAAACGTTTGTATTGTACCACACACTACAAGCTACCTTATGGACCTCAAAACGGCTGACACCACCGTCTACGCACGCCAATGGAGTAGCGACTCGGGTGGGTCTCCGGCAATGTCGCCTGCACGCAAAAATCACTCGCGGTCTTCTTCAACTTCTGGAATTTCCACCATCAAACGCAACCAGAACTTCGCAGCCAAAGCAGCGGCTCAGCGTCTAGCCCAGGTTATGGCTTCACAAACGGCTGACGACGACGACGACGAAGATGGAGACGATCTGGGTTTCCGTTATAGTGCACCGCCGCCAGTTTCGCTCTCTAAGAATCTCACTACTACTGCTAAACCTACGAACCCATCTGCTAGAATCACCAGATCTCCTTCTCCTGCTGTAAAGTCTTGAACTTTTACTGTTTTGTTTCATATCCAGTTGTTCATTGAGCCTTGTTTGAACTTGAAGCCAAAAAGAACTGATTTTGCTTGACACTTGGACTAAAATTTTGCATAGTGCATTAGTTTTTCAAGGGTTTGAAATAAGAACTAGGTGGAAGCTCAATTCTTATTACTTTTGTTAGTGTGGTTACTACGGAAGGGAGCATTTGAGGGGCGAGTTTTTCAGTGGAGAACATAGATGTTGATGGTTTGATTTTATTTCGTTTCCTAATTTGGAGCATAGTGTGACCATGAAATTAGTCTTGTATTTGGAAATTGAGAAGTTCTTTCTTTTAATTTGTAATAATTTTCTCCAGCTTTAACGGTTACGGAAATAGAAATGCTTGATGCTTGTGATCAGATATGAGTAGTAATTGCAGTTCCAACTATGTAAAGGAGTGGATTTAATAGCACTTGATGAATGGACTTTGTTTTTTGTTTTTGATTTAGTTACCTCGGAATTTAGGAGAGGAAGCTCCGGTTTCAGCTGCAAGACCATCTATGGCTTCTCGGACAGTGCCACCTGTGCCACCTAGTAAAGGGTTACTGAGGACAGCGGTTTCTTTACCACCACTAGATCCTCCCAGAAATGGACAAAAAGATAGCAAAAGGTAGAATAAATGGATTGATTGTTTAAACTGGAATGCATGTATCGTTTATCTTATTACAGCTGGATTTAGTCTTTATGTTACGTTTTTGTTTCTTTATGTCTACTGTATCAATTTTACATGCAACAAGAAGTAAACTTTACATGTATCATCTAGGAAATTGGAGTTTTTGGCGTCACTAACTTCCAAAGTTGCACTCACTTCTCTTGGATGAAAGAAAGCTAGAAAGTAAAGATCTCAGTTTATGCATAGAAAAGTAATTACGCTGGAAAGTGATTTTAGTGTGACCCCCATTGAGTTTGTATCCTGGCTTCTAGGAACCAACCTACCATGTGAACCCTTGGCTTCGGCTGGCATTTCTTCAAAAATGACCTAGCCCTTACATGGCCTTTGTCTCGATTGGGGTCAACTTATCATTTCTTGAGAGAGCATAGGAAGAAGTGCGTCCGGAATTTAAATTTTGGAGCCATTTTTTAGTGCTTGTCCTGCTTTGATAACCCTGTCAGTAGTTTCATTGCTCAGCTGCAACCCTTATATTAGATAGATGCATGACTGCAGAAACTAGTATTTGATATGATACTACGACTTGAGAGATTTAAATTGGAAAATTGCAGATTCCTATCAGATATTGCACATTTTAACTCAAAAGATGCTGGAGATCAACGTGAAGCATCTACGCTTCGTGATGAAGTATGTTAATTTTCTATGTTCACTTGTCTTGTATGAATGAAGTTATTTTCTTACTTGAGAGAAAAAGTTAAAAATAATGTTCAACTATGTTTTAACATGATACTGACATATATTTGCAGCTTGATATGCTACAGGAAGAGAACGAAAACATCCTTGAGAAGGTACTGTTTTGCTCTATTCTTCTGCCAGTAATGCTCATCTGGATATGATGCATTACAGCTAAATGAAAGCAAATTTGATTTACAGCTCAGGCTTGAGGAAGCAAGATGTGAGGAAGCAGAGGCTAGAGTTAGGGAGCTTGAGAAACAGGTAATTGGTTTGATTCCCCATCGGCATAGTTTGATGATATTTATATTCTAGGTATGTTGCATGGATTATGGTTGGCCTTCTTATTAGGGCATGGAGCATGACCAAGGTGCAAAACTATATTTTTATGTCTTCCAAAATGTATATAGCATGACAGCCCTTTTCCTAATTTTATAGTTTTTATACCTTATTGCTCCCTTCTTTGGACGTGAATACACTGTTTTATTCTTGCTTTGGACTTTAGGTTGCTTCTTATGGGCAGGGAGTGTCTATGGATGCTAAATGGTTGAGCAGGCAAGTCATTACCCAAATAACTCTGTTGTTTCTCTGATATTTCTTTTTCAGTGTTTATCTTATGAATTATTGGGCTACCATTTGCAGAAAGGAAGCTGCGCTGCGTGAGCGAGAGGTATTAAAATGCTTGAAATCTTACTGCATGTGTAACTAACCTAGTTATTATTCAGTACTGTCACTAACTTGTGATGGGAGTACAAGACTTGTTCTTAGGCTAACAAAAGAGTGAATTTTGACGTTTGTTCTATCTGACTGGGGGCTTGAATTATATGGTTGGAGAAAAGATATTCAGGAAGCTTTTGTAATGAACCTTTTAAAAGTGAAAGAATCCACAAAAATCATTATCTCAACTTACAGGCTGCACTTAAGGATGCAAAACAAAATCTTACAGCAGATAAGGAAATTGCATCTATTCAGTCTGAGATGGAGGTAAGGATAATTATGGATGCTTTTTGAAAGATGGATTCTGTATTTCCTTAATTATTTATGAAAAGATTAATAGCACTGATGCTGATATTTTTTATTTAATTGCTTAAATCAGTATGCAAAAGATGAGGCTGCAACTGTAATGCAACAACTTGTTGGAGCTGAATCTGAAGTAAAGGCCCTCCGGACTATGACGCAGAGGATGATTTTGACTCAGAGAGAAATGGTTTGTACTTTAGGTGGTGCAAATGGCATAATATTTCAGACCGTTTTTTGACTGAAGTTTAATTTCAGGAAGAAGTTGTTCTTAAGAGGTGTTGGCTTGCTCGCTACTGGGGCTTAGCTGCTAGTTATGGTAATGTCTATCTTTATATTTTAACTGTTTGTTTCATTTGTTCTTCATGAAATTGAGGCAATATCTGTGCATTTACAAAGATCCGTTACCATCTTCTCGGTGTGCTATTATGATGTTGATGAGAATTAATCATCTAATTAAAGATTGAAGGCCTCTGATGGAACTTAGTTTCTATATACAGAATCCTGATGCCGTTAGCTAGATTTGTTGAATAATGTAACACAATGTGGGCAATTCTATGTTGGTAATATACTTGCTCCATTTTACTTGCTTCTTGCCCGAGTTAAATGTTTAACATAATGAAAATACCCATATCCTGTTCTTTTTTCTGAAGCGGACAAACTGCATGGTTAACATTTTACTTCTTACTAATTTTTTGATGAAAATATTTTCATTTTTGTAGGTATCTGTTCAGATGTTGCTGTATCAAAGCATGAGTACTGGTCGTCCTTAGCACCTCTTCCATTTGAGGTTGTTCTTTCTGCAGGTCAAATGGCCAAAGAGGAATGCTGGGAAAATGGTTAGTACTACCAAGGCTACTGTTTATGGCGTCGCTAGTCAATCCATTAGATTTTGTTGCTTGTACCAATCTGTTTTTTCTTTTTCTACCCTGTCTTAACTACCTTTGACATCTAATAGGTGATGATGATGATGAGAAGCGAAGCAAACTTGTTCAGGACCTGGGCGATCTAACTGGTGAAGGAAATATTGAAAGTATGCTTTCTGTAGAAATGGGGTTAAAGGAACTTGCTGCACTGAAGGTTTGCTTTCAGGCTTCTCATGCTTGTTTTGTTACAGCTTATGCTCCTTATGTGTGATATGAAGCCTTTCTTTTCTACTCTTAAGGTTGAGAATGCTATTGTGCTTGCATTGGCCCAACAGAGACGGTCTAATGCTGTTCGATCATCACTTTCAGGTATGAATTGCCTGACCTAGTTATGCTTGGCTTAGTTCTTTTCTACTGCCAGATCTAATTGATAGATTTTCTTCTTTCTTGAAGTCGTGTTTCTTGAAATAGCATCCAAGTGGCATGTTTTGAAGCCACATTTTTGGCTTGCTTCCGCACCATATACTATACTTTCTTCTACATTGAAATGTTTGCTCGGCTGGTGCCAACTTAGTGCTTATCAGTCATTATTCTTTCAGATCCTAAATCTCCAGGGGATCCAAAGTTCATGGAAGCATTTGGTAAGTCGTGCTGAGGAGTAATACCTATTACATTGCGACTTGTTAGCCTTGTATAGTAGCCACAAGGACCGCCATCTCTCATAAAAATTGGTAGCATGTGGATGACTTAAGATCTGACGATAACCGTAGTAACATTTCATGTTTCTAATTGCAGAGTTAAGTCCAGAAGAATCAGAGGATGTTCTTTTCAAGGAGGTGGGGAATTCCTTTCAGAACTATCCATCTGTGATCTTGTACATGTATATGGCATAAGTTTGTTGAAGATCTGATTTTCAATGAATGCATTCAGTTTTGTAAACCTTAAACTCATGGCTTACAAATCCCCCCAAATGAAAACATGTTTTGATTTTCGTAACCTCACCCATGGATTACTAATTCGTAATAATATGCATTTAAGAAATAAGAAATCTTTTGCAGCTGTTCAATGGCAAGGACAAATTAAATGCTGATTTACATGTTTAAATTACTTCTTAGGCATGGCTGACATATTTTTGGAAACGAGCCAAAGCCCGCGGGATAGAAGAGGACATAGCCAAAGAGCGATTGCAGTTTTGGATCAATCGTAGTGGACACTCACCAAGTTCATATGATGCTGTTGATGGTAAGGCTAAATACTCACTGCATTTGAGTTTGTCACCATTCTCAGGAGAATGCAATTGGTCCTTTGCCTTCTATTGGATGGATACTAACATAGGAGTTTACTGTCTCAGTTGAGCAAGGATTAATTGAGCTCAGGAAGTTGGGAATAGAGCATCGACTTTGGGAAGCCTCTCGCAAGGAGATCGATGGGGCTAGTTGATCTGAGTATGTGGGCCTGAGATAATCTTTACTGTCTTTGCAAGCTTCATGTTCAGTTGAATGAGGCCAATGGTAGCAATGTGAACTAAAGATAATCTTGCCAAAAAAAACTTTTTGAGTTTCCACTTCTTTCATTGGTAATGTGCGGTGACAACATATGGTCATGTTGGTATATATTCGTCCAAGATGTCTTGTCTATATAATCAAGTTGAGCTTCATTCTTTGAACGATGTCATCCCAATAGCATACTGGTACATACTAATAGCAGTCGGCATCTCTCAAGAAAGACTCAGTACCTAGTAAACCTTGTCCAAAAATATGCATCCAATGCAAAAAAAAAAAAAAAAGGCAAATTTCTTGCCTCCTTTCCATTTATTGCTACGCAACTTCCAGGAGACCTGTGTGGCTTTAGTACTCTTTAGTACTTGCTCTACTCCACATCGAAACAGGTAATCAGTCCGTCGTGGTGTAGCTCTTTTGACGTGTGAAGTGGTCAAAATGGCCATCTTCTACGTACTGCATAGTGAACGAAAAAAGCAAAAAGGAGTGCGAGCACAAATTGCCAATCCTTAACTAATACTGAGTTACCGACCACAAATAATTAGTACAGGAATGAATGCGTAAAGGCAAAGGTTTCTAGTGGAACTCTTTTCCTGGCTCTTGCAGCTGAAGGTGCACGTAAGACAGCCAACTACCATGACTGTTTTTTGTCACTTTTCACTGTGGAACTTTGTGAGATGGCGCTTTGGAAATTGTCAGGATTTGGAATCCCCTTTCTGTTCTGTAATTCTATATGGACACGCCGCTTATGGCCCTCACCACGCGTTGCAGGTCTTGTTCTTTGCCCCTGTTATTAGTAATCTGTGTATATAAAATATAGTTGTTGACAAAAGTACATAGCCAAGCTGATGCTTCAATGTTTGATGGGCATGTGCTGCTTCGATATATCATGTCTAAGCTGATGCTTCAATGTTTGATGGGCATGTGCTGCTTCAATATATCATATTATAGTCAGTCTCATCATCCAAGGTACAGGCATACCCTAAATATTGTTTCTTTTGGTGAAATAGAGAAAGGTAATGAGCCTGCAATTCTAAAGTTAACTTTGACCTAATCCATTATCCACCAGTTTTTCACTTTCTGATCAATGTCGTGGTCCCAAGTTTACTTTTCTAACCAACCACTAGTACCTTTTCCTATTGGCTAAATTATACTATTAGTCGTACGTGTTTCAAGTGTGGCTCTGCTTCCTCTGTTCTCTCTTTATATGTTTTGTATTTTTCTTGGTAATTGTCATCATTTGAAATGATTAAAAGTATTGTGTTTTTGAGTGCTCTTCTTCTAAATACACTTTTAACATCTCCTAATCTTCAAGATGTGAAAGTTTGGAAGGTAGCTTCATTATGCCAACTTCCGCGGGATTTGCCTTTTGTCCCCAGAAATATTTAGTTTCATGGCTTGAGGTGAAAATTTGTCAAGTGGGCATGCGTCCACTGGTCCATTCATTAATAATTTTTTATTTTTATATCCAGCATGCTCTAGTGGACTTCATCCATGCTGCCCCTCCTTGACCACATTATCACATCATTCGCAAACAGAGTCAGAAGGACAGAGAGAAAGAAAGAGCTTAGGAGAGCATTGCAGTGTCCTGATTTCAGCATTTCTTTTTGGTTTCTTTTGAACTTGCTTCGGTATCATCAATACAGTTCATACTTATCCATTTGATCTTAGCAGTAAACTCTCCTTGTGAGGATACGCTCTTATGCAAATAGTTTCGAGTATTTCCTGATTACAATAAGCCTCACCTTTCGAGATATCGAACTCTGTTTTCTATATTAATCTGCTGAGATGCAAAAGATTATGATGTAAAGATTGAAGATATGCTAGAATTAAAAAAATAGGAAAAGATTGAAGGGAGTCTTACTTCTGCTGGGGTGTTCCAGTTGTGTATTATAGTGTCAGGCATGTCCATGGCCAAAAAAAAAAAAAAAAAAGCAAGAAAGAAGTCCCATTATTATTCAAGAAAGTGATTTAGCTTTTGCCATATAGCATTTGTAAACAGAAATCCACAAAAGGGTTGTTCAATGGGAAGGAAAAGGAGAGTTAGGAGAAAGAATTATAATTCAAAACTTTTATATTGTAAAAGATACTGAAAAGCTTACACAAGCTTCATAATGCCCTTTATTTGCAGAGCACATTTCCCAACCATGTCCACCAAACAAGCAACTCCTCTGTCTTATAAATTTAATATAAAAAGTGATCTGATAACTCCCAGGAAGCAGAAATGCTGGTTTCACACGTTCTATCATAAAAATTACAAGACAATCGGTCTAGCTTCTTCATGTAAAGTGAGAGACTGTACTACCTTACCAAGCTAATTACAATTTTAAGAACTTATCAAGATTTTGCTTTATTATGTTCCTGCCACACAGAAATAATGAGGAGGAATCCAATCGCCCTTAATATTTGAAACAGAGGTTTTCTGCCAATATATGAAAAAGAGCAATTGTCACAAATCACTACCGTCTGATCTGACACCAACTACCACTACTACTCAAAAAACACTTAGGTGCGATGCTCTTCCATGGGCCATAGGCCCATTATTAGACTAGGGACTAGAGAGGGGAAGGGAAGGAGGACAGATAAATGGATTGGCTTGAGCACCAAGAAAAAATCTCTTTTACATCTACAGAGGTGAGAGAAGGAAAGATAGACATTTCAAGACAGACAGGTCAAGGAAAGCAACCACAGCAAATATTCTTCTTATTTGAGTATGCATTGAAATCACATCTACATTTATCATTACAAGAGATTTTCAACTTCAATCAAAAGCCAAGTGAGCTCCATTTACAAAAACAACCATCGTATCAACTTAAATCTTCAAAAAGAAATCATGTGAATGTACATGCCATAATAGCTTCGCAGTACTTGAATTGACTGTGATATGCTTCAGCCAGTTGGCCTTTATCCTCTGGTTTCATATCATGCAGGCCTAATGACCGAACCCAAATTTTCCTTCTAGGAAAACCAAAAAGAGAAGTCTCCATTTGCAAGTTTGGTCTCATGTATCATGATTCTGTTCCTCTGCTCATTCCCTATTTGAAAAAAGAGCATTTTTTTTAAACTCTGAGAAAGCAAATGTAGCCAAGATAGGCTGTCGTATTCACCAAACTATTGGCTTGACTCTGCTATGGTTGAAAGAAGAAGAATACCTGAAAAAGGCTCCTTTATTGGAAACATACTGTATCATACCAAAGCTGGTACTGTTACTAACTGAGTATTTCTTTTTGCTATCTAAAAATTAACTAAAAAGACAAACACAAGGATGAAGCATCTGTAACTTCTGCTATAAAATTCAAAACTTTAAAGCACATTCTCTGTTTTCATTTTCAGTAGACAGCCACCACGGTTGCTGACTGGGACCCCAAGTCAGAAGCACAGCTCACTCCCATTTGTTTCTTCTTCTCCGAAGGCTTTCAAACGGACACCTTAGATAATACATGTACGTATAAAGCTAGTACACAAAACACATTCACCTTTTACTCTTTATATAATGCACCCCCACTGAACAACAACTTATCCACCTCTCTCTTTCTTTCTTGTCCTTTCTTTGTATTTGCATTCTCTTCCTCTGGGTTTTTTCCCGTTCAGTGTGATTGTGAAACCATGCCTAGTATTCCACGGAAAGAAATGGCATTGGGTTTAGTTGTGCTTCAGCTATGGTTTTTTCTGGTTGTTGAGTCCTGTCCTTGCCTAGTCGATATAATTGCTTGGTTACCTGGTCAACCTCCTGTCGGATTCCTGCAGTATTCAGGTTATGTAACCGTAGATGCAAAGAAGCAGAAAGCTCTGTTTTACTACTTTGTTGAAGCAGAAGTTGATCCAGCTTCCAAGCCTCTTGTTCTTTGGCTAAATGGAGGTTTCATATTCTAAGTCCTTGCTCATTGTTCTTGTAGATTTTCGATTCTTTTCCATTCACAAGCACGAAAAGATTCTGCATTATTTTTTGCGTAATTCATCATGAAATTATTATTATTATTATTTTTGCAGGGCCAGGTTGTTCTTCTTTAGGAGTTGGGGCATTTTCTGAGAATGGACCCTTTAGACCGAGCGGACAGGTTCTGGTCAGGAACCAGTATAGCTGGAACAAGGGTAGGTCACTGGGTCTGTTTATTGTTTGAAGAATCTACAAAGCAAGGATCTTTAGCATGTACTTTTATCTTTTTGCATTGCAGAGGCCAACATGTTGTATGTGGAGGCACCAATTGGAGTTGGTTTCTCTTATTCTGTTGACAACTCCGCTCATGATGCTGTAAATGACAAAGTCACTGGTAGGCTTAGACAGATTCTGATAACCTCATTGAATTTTTATCAGCTTCTTTAATTTGCTTTAACGTTTAAGACATAGAAACGAATATCTTTCCGGGAAGGTATTCAAAATATTTTGAATTGCACAAGACACAATTTTTTGTATATCAAAGACTCAAAGTCGATTTATTTTCCATTTCTTTTTATCTTTTCATTTGTCTTCTTCTTCTTCTTCTTCTTCTTTTTTCCCCTTCATTCTCTCTCTCCCCCTGCAATTTCTTGAATTTGCTTTTGAATCTTTAGAGTTCACTGAACATAGATACCCGAAAAGAATGTTCTGCATTTTCCTACTTTACATATGCTTGTTTCTATTGTTCTGTTTCTGAGTTGACAAAAAGGTCATATCTTTCAATATGGAACTGTCTTGTCTTTGCTACATACAGCCACGGATAACCTGGAGTTCTTGCAAAACTGGTTTGTCAAATTTCCACAGTACAGGAACAGAAGTCTTTTCATCACAGGAGAAAGTTACGCCGGTACTAGTCAAGCTGCTTAGAAACAACTTACCTTCTTTCCTTTCTTTGAAAAATAGATATAAGTTGGAAGGCAGTAACACTTTGGTTTGATTAAACTAGGTCATTATGTGCCTCAATTGGCAGACCTCATGCTTCAATTCAACAAGAAGGAAAACTTATTCAATCTAAAAGGAATTGCTGTAAGTCCAGCTAAAAGGAACCAACCTTTCAAGACATTAACCTTCCTTCCAAGACGTTCATTTCTTGTCACAGTTAATTTGAATCCATGCAAGATTCATGCTTTTCTCCATTGGATTGCAGCTGGGAAATCCCGTTCTGCAGTTTGCAACAGACTTCAATTCAAGGGCTGAGTTCTTTTGGTCTCATGGACTAATATCAGATACAACTTACCAAATGTTCACTTCAGCTTGTAACTACTCACGATATGTAAGTGAATACTATAGAGGTTCAGTTTCTCCTGTCTGTTCAATGGTCATGGGACAAGTGACTAAAGAAACCAGTAGGTTCGTGGACAAGTATGACGTCACTCTTGACGTTTGTATATCATCAGTGCTTGCACAATCTAAAGTCATTTCTCCCGCAGTAAGTGGAAGTCTTCATCACAGGAAAATTTTATGTTTCCTTCGCTTTTCCGTTCTACCTATGTGCTAAACTTAGTATGTTTACAGTTTACTTGATCTCTGTCTCTCCAGCAAGTTGCAGACAACATAGATGTATGTGTGGAAGATGAAACAGTGAATTATCTAAACAGGCCAGATGTGCAGATGGCTCTTCATGCAAGGCTTGTAGGGGTCCGTCGCTGGGCAGTTTGCAACAAGTAATTATCTTACAAATATAGTAACTTATTTTAGAGTTTTCGTGCATGTGCATATTCTAACACAATGCTCTTCCTTTGTCTCTCTGTTTTGGCTGGGTTGTTTGATAATATATTTCATTGTTCATAACAGTATCCTTGACTATGAGTACCTTGACGTGGAGATACCAACAATTAACATAGTTGGCAAACTCATCAAGGCAGGAGTCCCAGTACTGGTCTACAGGTAAATGCCTTTGACAATATTTTTCAGTTTTATGATCTCTTGCAAAATTTAAATATTGACAGTAATAGTGGAGGCTAATGGTATGCTACCTTCAACACAGTGGAGACCAAGATTCTGTTATACCATTGACTGGAAGCAGAACATTAGTTCATGGATTGGCCCAGGAATTGGGACTGAGAACCACTGTGCCTTACAGAGTTTGGTTTTCTGGGCAGCAGGTAAGCCCTCTTAAAAGACAAAATTTTGAGCATATAAACATGGACAATTGGGTGTAAGGTTGGGATGAATATTGATTTCTCAACCTCAGGTTGGTGGCTGGACTCAAGTATACAGTGATATCCTATCTTTTGCGACTATTAGAGGAGCATCCCATGAAGCTCCATTTTCTCAGCCTGAAAGGTCGCTTGTGCTGTTCAAGGCATTTTTGGGAGGCCAGCCTCTACCTGAGACCTTCTGATCTTCTGATCAGTTCTTTATGGAAATACAGATTCAATTGTAAGTAAAGTTGGGTTGATATTAGAAAAGCAAGTTAATTATTAACTTTTTGGTCCTCTGGAGTTTTCCTCATTCCGGTGTTAGAAACTTCTGTAAAACTCTGTGAAGTTCTCAAGTAAAAGAAAGAATGCCATAAGCATGAATTTTGAACATTTGTCTCTCAAGGTTTCATTAACATCTATATCTGAAAACTCCATCAAAAAAATGACAGAAAAGGAAATTTGATTGACTTGTGCACTGTGAGAGAAAAATTTCAAGACTTGAGTATGGAAAGTGGAAGAATTTGGAATAGAGATAGTGGAACTTAAGTTTTTGCGTTTCAAGTTACTAGCACATAACATTAAACAGCAGTGCAAACTTAAGAAAGTTGTGAAGATGTTCCTAGACTGTTTTTACAGACGTGGGTAAGCACAACTGGGGCTTCCACCCGCATTTTTAGACTGGTGAATTCAAATGCCAGTAAAGGTTTTGATAACATCACAGATATGCTTCGAATCAGTCCATTATCTAGTTCATCTCTGGTGGACTCCGCAGTTAGGCAATTTTGGTGGCTCAAAGTCTCCTGTACTCCATCCTTTGATTCCAAAGGAAGTCCTGAAACTTTCACCGGCCGCACGGTTCGCACCCTGAGACCATTTATCCCCAGAAAAACAAGATGACTATCTTATACACATTGTATTTGTTCCAGTTTATTGCAGAGACAAAATTTGGAGTTTTCTTTATCGAAACTTAGGCGGTATACCAAAATTCTTGCTTGAACATTGGACAACTGATGTTACAGACAGCATCAGGAAGCTGACAGTTATTTATGTGAATTGGATGTAGCATTGTGGTTACTAACCACAGTTGTATTTACACAGAGAGAAAGGGCCTCATTAATAGTCTTAACTGATACTTAAAAGTCAGTCCATTTGTAATCGAGGAATAGCTATGGCTACAATTCCAAGAGACAGCGTACCTGCACTCGATATGGCAAGAATACCTCAGAAAGTTGGGGATGTATTTCGTACCACCACTGCAATTTTACGGCGTAGGAACGTTAGGTTGCCTCATGAACGGTGACTATTTTAGCGCACAAAGAAGTTAGAATAGTACCTAAAACTTGGTAAAGACATCTTGACTGATGGCCCCATCCACTTGTTGGATTTCAGTCCTGGCATTGAGGTGCAAAAAAACTCGAAATGCTACTGTAACTAGATCAGATACAAATATTCTGGAACAGGGATAATCAACTTACCAACACTTTTAAGGTTAATATCACAAATGTCAGTCACAGAGGGACCATTAAGTTCAGTAACTCGAACGTCCACGCAATCATCTGCACTTGAGAGTGTACCTCCCAAGCCAATCATGTTCAGGAAGCCATTAAATGTACTCCCTTCTTGCCTTGGGATCGCTGTGACTCTCTGTTTCAAACAGAGCCTATTACGAATATGAAACTTGTATAACATCCACTAAAATGACTGACAATTGCTGATGAGTTTCCAGTGCCAATGGCTTATTGTAGCATTTGATTGGTTCAGGTGCAGCCATTATTGTATGAAACAAAAAATAAAGGCTGGCTACTTTAAGACAGGCTCTGCCTTATAAAGCAGCATAGAATGTATATAAGAAGAAACTATTTAATGCTGGATAAGGCGTATGCTATAGGCTGGCCGATTAATTGGATCCTTTGAATGGAGTCTGAACTTTTATACCCAAGTGGAAGTTCACTGGAATGGTTGAAAGTAACGAAAACAAGGATTACCTTGGAAAACTTGGCAACTTGACTTGGAAGACCTACATGCTGCGTGAAGTGCAAAAAGATCAGACTACTAGTTGCATTCAGAAATATTTAGTTTGGCTGCCAAGTGTGCTCATGAAGGAAATACTAAAGATAAATCATGAAAGTTTCATAAGTCACAGTTGAGGAGTATTTAAGCCTACAGATCTGTATACCCTGTGCATGGAAGTACCAAGGGAAAAAGAAAAACGGTTTCTACCTGTCATCTGGGATAATAATTTCTATTTGGTTTAAGAATTCCACTTCTTTTAGTTGATTGTCGTCGAAGGAAGTTAGAAATTACAAGCTTAACAAGGATGTATATTGATGGAAAAACATGAAGATCAGTCGCAACTGGGAGAAAGACATGAGCCCAGAAACTTTAGAAAGCTGATAAAGCCTTGGTTCAAATTGAATAATCCAATTCTTTAAGACATCTCTATCCAAAATTTACACTTGTCTAGGGTGATATGCTAGCATTTGCTCAAACAATTCAGATGCCTACTCCTATACTTCACCATCTCACAATTTCAGCGCTTAATGCAAGAGATTGATTTTGTGTGACCTCCCACCTTTCTTCCATGATTACAAGCATCATCGCTGCTCACAAGCACCCTGGCTGCCCATCTGTTGAAAGAAATATTAAGAGCTTCTCAAAAGTGTAAAACTAAGATGGAGAAGGGGAAAAAAAGAATATAATAACACCTGTTGAAAGAACATCTAGGTCCACAGAGTAGAAAACCAGTTGCCTTAATTTACATGACCTGTATTATTTATGCTGATCTTAAAATATGAAAATCATTTTAGGTCCCTGTCTGAGTCACTTCAACATAACAACTGCAAACTTGACTAGTTGTATGTGCAAGGCTACTTTGAAGAAACATAAAAGTTGCAAAACCAATGATTAGCGTTATAACAGTGGATTCTCTGTGAGTAGGTTTTTATCATCTCTCCCATGGACAGGAATTACAAAGTTGACTATCCCATCAAAGTCGAACAGTGAACTCTATTGAACAGAAACAGGAACCAGATAAAATTTTGCAAGCTGTGGAACTGGATTGTTATCAGAGATGACATTTTTATCTCGTAATTCGACTAAATTCATCATGTAGGATAAATACACGAAAGATGACACGTTTTCCCTCATATTTCGACTATTTTGAACTCATCATATAGGAAACATATGCAAAAGACGACATCATTTGTATCATAACAACACTATTCTCAACTCGCTGTAAAGAAGAAGACACAAGATTGAGGATAGGAAACATACGCACAAGATGTTGGGGGGTTCCACGTAATCCCAGCAATCACCACCAGCTACACACAAAAAGAACATAATACTAGTGACAACAGATCAACTAGTCAAAATAATTGGGAAGTTAACTTCTCGTAACTGGAATTCCAATTCAGGTTTTTAATTGAAGATTGTAAAAGTTATATCATTTTACATGTCATATGAAGCAGTGATCATATACATGCATTGAAGTGGAAGTGATCAAGCAATTTGCTTTCAATTCCCCCATCCTTGAACCAAAAAAACAGTCAATGTCACAGGATATTATAAACCCCTTAACATATGAATACTTTGCAGATAGCAGAATTGGTGAATAAGAGAAACCTCATCAAATGCCCCAGCTGGACTATCCTCGTAGCTAGCAAGGAAAAACCCACCAAGTGTATATCTACAGGGTAGGAAACAAAAGTTGTTAGTGATAACACGGATTTCATGTAGTAATCAACTACTCCTATCCCCTTGAGAAAGTTCAATAGCAAACGTAAGGGAAATATATGCATACCCAAAAGCTTCAACTAATCTAAACTCTTTCGGGATGAATGATCGAGCAGTTTCTGCCTTCACGAGATGAAGCTGATACAAGGCCCTTAAATAAAAGAATATATATGTGCTTTAAGAACTTCCAATGTAAAGCAATGATCACGTCGGCAGAGCAAACGAAACTAGAAGTTAAAAAGAGTTCATGCCTGCCTCTGAATCTCCAAGGTGGCTGGCCATAACCTGACGCGCGTTTTGGTTCTCCAACCTCCATAATCACAAGGAGGTTACGGCAAGTAAAGAAACAACTGATTGAATTAATCAAAAAAAAAAAGAAACAACTGATTGAGGCAAGAACTACTAGAACTCAATACTAGAGAGCCTACTCAAACTTTATAGACAACATTTATGTTTTTTACTTGACATAGACAAAGTTCTGAAAACTGGAAAAACAACTACCCATCACAGACTGCATTGTCCTGTAGAAATCTATAACAGGCACTCATATGCAAATTGAGTAAACTCGAAGCACAAGTGCAAAATGTATATAAATGTAAGTACACAAAAAAAGAAACGGGGGCCAGGTTCTGGACTGAGAAAAGGACAAAGATTAGAAGAAACAACCCTCAAAACGATCAAAGCTCATACTTGGAAAGTGTAGCGACAATTCAGTATCCAAAGAGAGAGACTCCAAAAAGATGAGGGTGAAGTAAATGAGTGAGTACGTGTGAGAGAGAGATAGAGCGGACAGGGAGTTACATTACATGGTGCCAAGCAATCAGAAGGCTGAGAAGTGGATAAGGGTTGGACTTGGATCTATTAATACCCAATCCATACATTTATGATTGAGAGGTGGTCATTTGGCGCCAACTGAATTTGACGATACCACCAGGCACCATTCACCAGGCACCCATTCAGAGGCTTTGATTAAAACCACTTTCTTTCAATTTCTTGTTCTTTTTTGGATATGTGCATATTACTTTACCGTTCCTTTGCTCTGAATCCCGGCAGTTGTTTCATTCGTCTCCCCCACCACACTGACGCAAACACATGAACATGTGTTTCTTTAGCTTTATATTAATTCTTCCGTATCTTAAATCAACTTGAGCATTACTGTTTTAATCAGCTTTTCCTGTTAATGATGTTATAATTCCACTTGGTCTGGTATAAATGGAAAAACATTTTTCTTTTCATCTTTATTGCACTAAGAAGAAAAGAAAAACCGATACAGTCTTCTAAAAATTTGCTGACGTTATTGTTGCATAAATATGCTTTCATTTCAGGTCCTGGAGAGTGTAACCAATGTGAACGATAAGGAAAATTTGGTTCTTTATAACCCGCATGTTTGGTTATTGTCAACAAGTCAGAAAGAATGTTGGGTTCTTCTTCTTCCTCTTCTAACAATAGTCATAACCTGCGACTGTTAACGATTCCATGTCATGCAGCAATGTGGCAGTGAAACAACATTGAAATTTCTTTCCAGATGGCTACTGTGTAGGGGCTGGCATGGATGCCCACAAAAAGCACAAAGCGCAAACAAAGTGATCACTCGCAATCATGCATAGAATAGAATATCCGTGAGATTCTTCTACCTTTAGTTGTCTTTGATATATACCGTCGACGTGTCAGTTCACAAAGTCTCAACTTTATAGTACGTTTGTCTTATGTCCCACTGCCATATAACGGTTGAGGTAGATCTAAATCGTCCTTGCAAGTCCACCTGTCCGTTATGCATGAACTTGAATACTGGCGTGCCACTATAGCAATGGGGATTCAAGTGGTTATGGACCATAAGTTCCAGCAGTGGAAAGCACTCATAATTTTCAACCGAATACCAAAATCTCCCATACATCATAATATTTGTGACCTAATCATTCAGCAATTTAGCCAATGCTCTAGCCTTTCTCCATGATTCGTATTTCTTCTCAAGCCATGACAATTTCTTTTCCTCAGAAATGTTCCTCGGATGCAACAACCATGATACTGAATAAGGCCTTCAGGAAGTAGCAGCGAAGTAAGTTTCCAAGGATCACCAGTAGTCGTTACAAGAGCATTCTCCTGACTTGAAGTGATGGAATCTGAAAGAATCTCTAACGGAAATATCACGACCCGTCACAAGGGACACCTGTTTAGCAAAATCGTGGCAGTCTTTGCACGCCCTGAGGTTCCTGAAAACCGTTATAGGAGCATTGCTCGGCGTGGATATGAGCCCAAATGCTATAGCAAGCCTCTCACTGTGGTCAAGCAGTTGAATTTTTCTCTCTGGCAAACTAGTTGACAGATCCTCTTCAGTTGAAAGGCCATTTTCATTTCGTCTAATACAATGACAGAATTCTTCCAACTTTGCATAGATATCTTCTGTCTGAGGATGGTTTTTATCACCCACCACAAAGCGGTGAACTTTACCCTTGACAATAATCCAGCTGCAGCTCAGCTCCTTCTTCAAATTTCTTTCCACCATAGCTCTTCTAACATCAGCTGCTTCTAGCCACTTCCCATCCGCAGCAAACAGGTTGAACAATAAGATATAACCAGCAATGCCATCTGGGTCCAGCCGAAGGAGATTTTCAGCTGCGACCTTCCCTAGCTGGATGTTTCTATAGGTCCAACACCCGCCCAATAAACATTTCCAACTCGTTGCGTCGGGAACAAAAGGCATACTCGTTATCAGCTCATGTGCTTCAAATAGAAATCCAGCACGAGAGTATCCATCTATCATACAATTGTAGTGATCAATATTTGGAGTGACATTATACTTGCCTTCCATTGAAACCAAATACTGCCTGCCCTCTGTAACCATACCTGAATGGCTACAGGCGGTTAACATTGCAATGAAAGTGATTGCATTAGGTCTTTCTCCGCAGTCCTGTATTCTCTTAAAAAGTTGCAAAGCTTCAGTAGCATTGCCCTGATATGCATAACCGGCAATAATAGCAGTCCAAGCCACGACATCGGGATCTTCTATTGACTCAAAAGCTTGCCTAGCATAATTTAGTTTGCCGCATCTTGAATACATTGTAATCATTGCACTGTCTCCATGTTGGAGAGCGACCAAATTTCTCTTTATTGCATCTGCATGCACTTGGCTTCCTGTACTAAAGTCTGCAAGTGCGGAGCAAGATTGGAAAATGCTTGTATATGTGAATGAATTTAATTCCACAGGCTTCCTTCTTAAGGATTCATAAGTTTTAAGGGCTTCTTCAAATTTACCATTTTGGCAATAACCAGTAATCATAGCACTCCAGGTAACGTCATTTGGTT
Organism: Erythroxylum domingense; assembly: GCA_025594535.1. Taxonomy (NCBI): domain Eukaryota; kingdom Viridiplantae; phylum Streptophyta; class Magnoliopsida; order Malpighiales; family Erythroxylaceae; genus Erythroxylum; species Erythroxylum domingense. The sequence continues at coordinate 6,893,658 of JANQBM010000003.1, forward strand.
CAATAATCCTCTTAAATGCTTTAGAAGCTGATTCAAAACTTGAACATTTTACATAGAAGTCCAGAAGAGGTGTTCCCACTGAAACTTCAGATTCCAACCCAACTTTAACTACACAACCATGAATTTGTCTTCCGAAATTCAAGTCCTGTAAAGCTGCACATGCCTTGACAACAATCGAGAAAGCATATTCATCCAATTCAACACCTTCGGACACCATCCTGGAAAACAAAGTCAAAGCTTCCTTCTCTCTCCCAGCTTGACTGTACCCGACCATCAACCCTGTCCACGTCACAACATCTTTTTCACTCATTTGATCAAAAACGAGCTTAGCATCCTCCAAGGAACTGCATTTTGCATACATGTTGGAGATTGCCGTGTTAACAGAAACAGTTTTGCCCAGTCCAATCCGTATGGCATGAGAATGCATCTGTTCTCCAAGCCCCAAATGAGAAGGCTTTATCAAAGACTTTATGAGACTAGTATAGATAAATGAATTCGGTTTCACTCCCACCTCGAGCATATCTCTAAACAAACAAAAGGCTTTATGAAGTTGATCATGCTTTACGTAAGCTGATATAACTGTACCCCAAGAAATCAAATTTCTCTCAAGCATTTCGTCGAAAATAATTTGTGCATCCACCAAGCTCCCACACTCACAATACATCCTGAGAACGGAATTTTCAAGAAAAACAGGCGGGCTCTTCGCTTCTTTTCGAACTTGTTCATGAATCAACCTTCCATCAGATAATGCTTGAAACGTCCCACATGTTTCAAACAGGCAAAGATACGAGTCAGGTCTAACGGAAATACCGGCCTCGTCCATTTGTCTGAGAAATTCACAAGCTTCATTGAGTTTCCCTCTTTTGGATAAAGAAACTAAATGAACATTCTCAACTTGGCCTTGTTTAATCTCAGAAGTTTTGAATGAAGATGGAGTGCATTTAAGCGAGAACCATGAAGGCATTTTAGTGAAATTGGAGAATTTGAAAGCTGGAACTTGGTCACAAGCAATTACTTGTGAAGGATTAGAGTGTGGCGCCGTAGAACAAATTTGGACAATCATTTCCTCACTTAGAGCTTTCGACGAGTCACAAGCAAAGGCGCAATTATGAAAGTACCAGGGAATAAACTTCCAAAAAGCTATGCAAAACTGTTCGCCGATCCGAGGCTTTAAACTTGTGGATGTAATGTAACCATGCGTATGATTATGATATTTTCGTAAATTAAATAATTTTTATAAATTAGAATAAATTAAATAATTTTTAATGTGACTCCAAAACTAACAAGAAGTTTGGAGTGAGTTGGGACAGTAATCAGAAGTTACCAAAAACATCATGGGCCTTGCTAAGTGTTTCACTAAACAATTGTGATCATTTATTTGGGTAATGGATAAGAGAAACAGCAAGTAGCGAGACATATGTTGACGGACAGTTGCTGTCATTACTGTAACTAAGAAGAGACAACATTTGAGGATGAAATCTTTCTTAGTTCAATTTCTTCCTATAATCATCGATATCCAAAATTATGTACAATAAAATTATGAAAATATCTTTTGGTCTTGAGAAAATTGCATATGTAAAGATTTAAAAACGAATCGATATTTAGATCATAATATATATGGTATTTTAAAAATTTTTCCGAGAAGATAAATCTAAAAAAATCGAAGAATTACATATGAATATAAAATAAGAACTTAATTGTATATATGTATATATATATATATATATATGAATATGTATATCTTGAAGGTCTGCTACCATATCAAGTATATATATACTTCGTGTACACTTTATCTTATGCAACTAAATCTTTCATGTAATTAACTTAATATCTATATGCTTAGTTCTGCAATGAGATTTGGAATCTTTTATATAAGTGATTATTGCTTGATATCACAATAGTTCTGTTAAGTTTCACTTTTCATGACTCCCAAGAGATTAAACAATGTCTAGCCAAATAGTTTCTTGTGCTACAACTAAAAATACTATAAATCTAGCTACCATTGTGTGTAAAGCGACATATGATTATTTCTTACTTTTTGATAATATTGTATCATTGTTAAGAAAGAATGCAAATCTATAAGTAGATTTTATTTCATATAAATCTTACCTCAATATTCTCTTTTGTGTTTGACTTAGATTTAACTTATATTTGCTTACCAATCTAACAACATAATAAATATTTGATCTTGTACACATTATTGCATAATAAGAACTCCAACTATATTAATTTATTCCTTTTTTTACAGTATTGTTGGACAAAAATTTTGACTAAGACTTTCGTCTTTAGCAATAATATTATGAATGGTCTTATAATCTTTTATATGAAATTAGTTCAACTTTTTTTTTTAATATATATGTATTATGAAGGAGACAATTATATTTCATTTTAGAATTTAACGAAAATCAACTTTTGATTTTCTTGATAAACTTTCAATCATTTCAAGCAATCACAATATCATCTATATAAAAAGATAAAATCGTAAACTTATATTTAGATATTATAACATATACATTGTGGTTTTCATTAACCATGTGAAAATCATATGAAATAATCACGATATAAAAAAGAATGTACCACTGCCTTGAAAATTATTTCAATCCATAAATTATTTTTCATAATCAGCACTTTAAGTTTTTGGTCTATCTTAATGAAACCTCTAAGTTTGTTTATATATATTTATGATTCTAGTTCATAACTATTTCACTAGGCGCATGATCAGATCTTCACCCGATTTTCTAACACCTTTAACATATTGCAACTGTAATCTTTATCAACAGAGAAAATTTTCCATGTGGACCAATTCCTCATTCATGTTTCCATTCTTAAACACTTACTTAAGTTCCTACAACGTACTACATATGTTTAATTCTATGCATGTCAGATTTCTTCAGAAGTTTCTAAGATAGCTAAGCTCAACTTCAAGTTCTATCCATACTTTAGATATCATATAATGTACTCGAGTTAAGTTTCTTGATATTTGCTTTAGGATTAGTTAGTTATATTTTTTGAATTTGTCTTAATTACACTTTCAGATGGAGTGAAAAAGGGAGGAGCTAATGAACTTTTTTTGGTTC
>JANQBM010000003.1:6896834-6907136 GCA_025594535.1 Erythroxylum domingense
AAAAAAACATCACAGGCCTTGCTAAGTGTTTCACTAAACAATTGTGATCATTTCTTTGGGTAAAGGCTAAGAGAATATGTCGACCAACCAATAGCAATTAGCGAGACATATATTAATGGACAGTTGCTATCATTATTGTGGTCAAGACGAAACAACATTGCACATAGTTCGAGATTATTTTAGGGTGAAATTTTTTTGGGTTCAATTTTCTCCAACAATCATCGATGATGCCAGTCGCGAGTAAAATCTAATCTTCTGAAGACATCACAAGCACAACAGATCGAGTAGACTACCATCTATGGAGTCTATTGCTGGTTTTTATGGCAATAGAGAAACAAGAGTCTCTTTTAGGATGATTTTGTTTGGTCAGGCTTAGGCTCTAAGGTAGTTATGGAGTATGTTGATTGGGTAGTCAAGGCTCGAGTTATGGAGAGTCGAGTGCGCCAGTCATAGGGGTTGGCTGTGGGTCATTTAGTTGGATGGTCTAAATCGTCGATGGGCTGGATCAAATTGAATACGGATGGGGCGGTTAAACAAGGGTCTAACTCTGCTACTGTAGGAGGATTACTTAGGGACTACAACGAGCAGTGGTGTGGGGAATTCATGCAAAATATTAAAAGGGGCTCTCTTTTGGCTACCGAACTCTGGGGAATAACATCGGGCCTCAATTTGGCATGAGATTTTGGATACAAACGCGTTGTCGTTAAAGTGGACTATTTAGATGTAATCAACATTCTCTCTTCCTCTAAAATAGTAGTGACTGAGAAAAAGTTTTTGGTAACAGGTATCTGTGCGTTAGCACACCGAGTATGGGAGGTTCAGTTTCAACATGTAAATTGGGAAGGAAATTAGTGTGCGGACAAACTGGCTACCCTGGCCTTGACGTTAAGTCCAAGAATTCATGTCCTTCAGGAACCTCCGATGGCAGCCATGGAGCTCATCCACCACGACCAACAAGGAGCTTTATATCACAGATAGTTGCGTTAGCATAGTTTTTAGTTCTTTCTTTTGTAATAAAAAAAATAGGCCTCATATTAAGTTTAGCTTCTAGATTCTAGAACTCGTGATGTTTTATGGTCAATTTTATACACACGGTAGAAGTCATGTAATATGATATTAACTATTTTTCATTTAGTTATATGTCTTTTATTCATGAAATATCATTAAATGTTAGTTAAACATACTTCAAGTTTAACCCCTGTTTATTAATATACTTTAAAATTCCTTTTTTCATAAGTCATATATGGTAACTTAAGATAGATATAATGACCATTTAATCACTTCAAACTAATTGTCTTTTATTTTTATTATCCAAGTGACATTTATATTTTAAAGTTCTTGCTCTTAGTTATCAAGTAGATTATAAATTTTAAACATGTCTCATCTCTATTGATTACAAATACTGGAGGTGGTTTTTTATGTGAGGGTCAATCTCTTATCTGTCTAACTTACTCTGTGATTCATGTTCAAAATATTCTCACAAAAGAAACATACTTTAGAATCTAGACTTATATAATGATTATCATATAATAAACAATGTCAACATATATTTTTGTATTTATACATGACAATAAAATGAATGAATGGTCGGGTTGTCGAAGCCTCCAAAATAATTATGATTCTCCAAGCTTCTTGTAGTAGTCGTGGAGCTAGATTGAATATTTAGAGAACTAAACACTAGTTTCTTAAGTTCAAGTAATAAAAGTAAATGGGGTTTTTTTTGATTAAGTAACAGATTAACTGAAATTAATAAGAAAACAAATTAAATCAACTGAATTTTAAAACGAGAAAGTCAAGATTACCAAATTTCGATTCAAGGAAAAGATCTCATCTAATTATAACATTGATCATTGATCTAAAAAAAATATTTTCACGACTTCAGCAGTTAGTCTGAATCATATTAGGGTAGTTATAATAAGTCTCAAATTTTCCTAAATTAATTGGTTCAAAACCAGTATCCAAACCAAAACTTGTCACCCATTGACTGAGTGTGATAGCATTCCATATTAAATAAATGACAGCAATAAGCTCTGTAAGCAAGACTAAACCCCAAAATTAAATAATTAAAATAGCTGCAACTATTCAATTTAGTTTTTTTTGTTTTTCATAAGTTAAATATGAAATTCATAAATAACATATTTCCTACTTGTACCAATATTTCATGATAATTACGGATCGTTGAATTCCTAGATAGCGATAGAATAATCAATATTCAGATTAATCGAATATTAATCATTCATGAAATATGAGAACTCAAAACAAGAAATACTTGAATTAAAACGAGAATAAAAGTTTGGAATACAAAACCTCACAAAGTTACAACTAGAATATCAAATTTCCTTGAATCAAAAATAGAAAAAATATAAAGAATTGCGAAAAGCGTAAAAAGAGAGAACCTTCTTTTATTGTGAAGAACATCTCTTTTATAAGGTTTTTGGATCTAATCATAATCTAATTCTAACTTGCAAAGATATCTATCTAAAACAAATTCAAATTGAAATTCCTACATAGGGATAAGAAGAATTTTTCTTGTAAAACTCCAACTCTTCAAGTGATCAGTCTTATCCACTGCAATCATCTCTTCACTTTATCCAAGATTTGTCGAACTACAAGAAGATCAAAAAATAAGAAAATGTATCCAAAATTATGTACAAAAAATATGAAAATATCTTCTGGTCTTAGAGGGAATTGCATATGTAGAGATTCAAAAACAAATCGATATTCAGATCATAATATATATGGGATTCCCAAAATTTTTCCTAGAAGGTAGATCTAAAAGAATTCTTTCATGTAATTATATTTAATATCTATATGCTTATTTCTGCAATGAGATTTAGAATCTTTTATATAAGTGATTATTACTTGATATCACAATAGTTATGTTTAGTTTTACTTTTCATGACTCCCAAATAATTAAAAAATGTCTAGCCAAATAGTTTCTTGTGCTACAACTAAAAATACTATAAATCTAGCTACCATTGTGTGTAAAGCAACATATGATTATTTCTTACTTTTTGATGATATTGTACCATTGTTAAGAAAGAATGCAAATCTAGAAGTAGATTTTATTTCATATAAATCTGACCTCAATATTCTCTTTTGTGTTTGACCTAGATTCGACTTATATCCGCTTACCAATCTAACAACATAATAAATATTTGATCTTGTACACATTATTGCATAATAAGAACTCCAACTATATTAATTTATTCCTTTTCTTATGGTATTGTTGGACAAAAATTTTGACTAAGACTTTCTCCTTTAGCAATAAGATTATCAATGGGCTTACAATCTTTAATACGAAATTCGTTTAACATTTTTTTGAATATATATGTGTTATGAAGGAGACAATTATCTTTTTGAATAATCTTTTGAAATCTTTACATTAAGAATATATGCAGTTTCACCTATAGATTTCATTTTAAATTTTAATGACAACCAACTTTTGATTTTCTTGATAAACTTGCAATCATTTCAAGCAATCACAATATCATCTATATAAAAAGATAAAAACGTAAACTTATATTTAGATATTTTAATATATACATTGTAGTTTTCATTAATCATGTGAAAATCATATGAAATAATTACGTTATAAAAATGAATGTACCACTACCTTGAAAACTACTTCAATTTATAAATTACTTTTTATAATCAACACTTCAAGTTTTTGGCCTATCTTAATGAAACCTACAAATTCTTTTATATATATATTTATGCTTTTAGTTTATAACTATTCCACTGGGAATAGGATTAGATCTTAGCCTGATTTTCTAACACCTTTAACATATTGCAACTGTAATCTTTATCAACAGAGAAAATTTTCCATGTGGACCAATTCCTCGTTCATGTTTCCATTCTTAAACCCTTACTTAAGCTCCTACAATGTACTATATATGTTTAATTCTATGCATGTCAGATTTCTTCAGAAGTTTCTAAGATAGCTAAGCTCAACTTTAAGTTCTATCCATACTTTAGATATCATATAATGTACTCGAGTTAAGTTTCTTGATATTTGCTTTAGGATTAGTTAGCTATATTTTTTGAATTTGTCTTAATTACACTTTCAGATGGAGTGAAAAAGGGAGGAGCTAATGAACTTTTTTTGGTTCCCTCCTATATTTAAGACTTCCATCTAAACAATGGAGATCTTGATTACTGCTCTGGTTTGCTAGAAATTACTGCTGCTTTAAACCCCTACGTTATCCTTTCTCATCTCTTGTGTTTTGTTGATTAATTATTGTAGTATAAGTTTTGTACTCATTGGTGATTGTTGGAATAGGGTATTTTATAAACTTACTTGATTATAGTTGAGCAATTTGGTATACTTAGGCTTGGGTTGAGGGAGCGGTGGCGATTGACAACTTGCTGAAATTAACCTGCTGAAATGATAAGTATTTATTGAGAATAAGTACTTATATGTTTGGGATTGCTATTTTGGTAACTGCTGAAACTTGAAAATAGATATTTAGTAAGTGCGATTGCCGTTGCTGAAAAGAGATAAAATAACTAAAAAACCTATTGATTTAATAAACTATTAATTGTTGTATAAATAATTAAAAAAATATTATTAGTCATATAAATTTAAATTTATAAATAATAAAATATTAAATTAAAATAAGAAAATATAAATAAAATAAATTTAGTAAATAAAATATATCATAAAAATATATTATTAGTCATATTAATTAAGAGTATAATAGAAAATATTACTTGTAGTGAAGGTTATTAATGGAAAGTAAAATTTCTACTGTAGAAGCAGCTTCTTACCGCAACTTTCTTTCTATTCTGTGGTGGCATTGTACTTTTCTCTAACCTCCGATTGTTACTGCAGATCCAAACACGTGACTGCATTTGAAAACTGCGGTGAATAAATACTTATTCTCCCATACCGCAGATCCAAACACAACCTTAATGTCCTGTGATTTTTTCTCTTTACATTAAGGAGGTTTTCCATATAAAAATTTATGTATCTTTGTTCTTGTGATTTTTTAAAAAAAATTTTATCTATTTTTCTGCCCATTGATACTCATATTGGTCGTATTGATTATGGTATAAGAAATTAGTTTTGTGCAAACATTTGGGTTGAATAAGTTTATGACTTAACAGTGATATACTAGTTAAATAGTCTCCTTTTCTTAACAGGAGCTTCTCGATCGAAGAAAAGGATATAATGACATTAGAAAGAATTGAACAAGAGACTCTAGGAGATGAAAAATACAATTTGTGCTAAGTTTGTTAATACTCGACTTCAAGTTCTATTCATACTTTAGATATCACATCAAGTTACTAACATAATGTTAAGTGACCATTTCATCACAATAGCTTAAATTATTGTGTAAGATCAACTTAATTGGTTTTATATATTTGCTAACATAACCCTTCAAATGAAAGCCCTTTGGGCTTGAAACTTGCACAGGCACACTCTACCTTGTGCTGAATTAATTTGATGATAAATAGATGGGTGGTAGGATTTGAACTCAAGACTATTTGGTCATAAAGACTCTGATACCATATTAAGCGACCAACTTTGTTTCAACATATTAGCTTAAACTGTTGTGTGAGGTCAACTTAATTAATTTTATATATTTGCTAACACATAATGTAATCAAGTAAGTTTTTTGAGCTTTGCATTAGGATTAGTCAATTATATTTTTCGAATTTGTCTTAATTACTCTTTAAGAAGGAGTGGAAGAAAGGAGCTGATGGTTTTTTCCCCCCTCTTATATAGAAAACCCAAAATTATTTTATTGTTCGGAGACAGTCCATTAGGCTCTTTGGCTTAATAATGAGAAACTGTTTGGCCTTTATTTTGACTAAAGGACAATACGTAGCCCTTTGTTGCGGTGTGAATGTATTTGCGAGCGTGCCAGGAATTTAAAATGTTTCCAAACTAAAGAAATAAGGAAAAAGATTGCGTCTCGTAATCTGACTGAAATCAAAACAACTGTGTATTGCTAGAAAAGGGACAAAAATCTAACAGAAAGAACTTTGCTTTATTGTTAAACAAATCAGCAAAACGCAATGATTAAGAAATTGAAAATTTGCTGAGAACAATTGAAAAGGAAAGGACTAGGCTAGGGAAAAATAAAAGATTGCTAAAAATAATAAGTTAAAGATTTCAAAGATTTGCTGGGATGCCAGACTTTTTGACATGTCAAAGGTTGGAGAGCCTTCTTTCTGCTTCGAAACTTCTATTTATAGCCAAAGATGTTGAGTGTCCTACTCCACTTGAACTTGTAATCTTGATAAAATTTTATCTTTCTAGATAAAGATAAAGATTTGGATAAAACCCTATCATATCTAATAGAGATAGAGTTTGGGCTGGTGTCTATCACCTCATCCTTTTATCTCCTCTTTAAACTTGGACTCCTAGACTCCCAATTCAACTCCAACTCTAATACATCATTCTTTGCTGGACACTGAAATCTAATGGGCCAAGGCCGGTGTCTGGACTTCGAACCATGGACTTTCTTTGAGCTTTAGATTTTTTCGGCCCAAAACAGTAAAAATTGGTGTAAACAATTGCCCCCTACATCATTGGGCTTAGAAGAATAAGCCCTATGGTGGCACTTGAATATCTGGCTACATCCACTAAACACTTTGTTTGCTTCGATTTCCCCACAGGGTAATACCCAAAGGTCATCCGCATATTGGCCATCTGGGCATAAATCATGGACATCGAAATTTCAAAGGACTTTCTGACAAAAACTTTCCAAATAGTCCACCCGAAGTAGCCCTGTTCGTTACACCCCTTTTAAAATATAATCTCTTCAGTTTCCAAAAACTCCCGTACCATCAATATATAAAGGTTTACTCCTCACCCGGAGAGACGGTTTTCGAAAGCTTCCCCAAAGCTTCTTCAACTTTCCTCCTCACACTTCTACCGTTCTGCCGTCGTCGCCACCGTCACATGATCTCTCATTATTCTGTTTTCTAACATAATTGAAGCCCAGTTGTCTGAAAGAGTTCAGTCACTGTCGACACCCATTGGTAAGCCTGTGCTTCCTTCTCCTCTTTTCATTTCTACAATTTTTTGTTAACTCTAACAATCCGCGTTTTTCTCCAGAAACACCATCACTTTCCTTCTTTCTACCGTCGAAAGCTCTGCAACTCGCTCAATAGGATGTCATATACGAATCTTCTAAAACTCCATCATTCCGATTTTGGGTAACCATTGTACTTTCTGTTGACCTTGAGAGTTCCCAGTGACCTCCAAGGTCTTGAGTGTCTCTGAAATTTGAAGTTTAGGAATTATTGCTTGGTTGGTGTGGGGCGTACTGGGGTGTATTTGCTTGCAGATAATTTTGGAAATTCCCATTTGCAGGGAAAATTCTGCCAAAACTTTCTTTGGACACTAACCCCCCATTTCTGTATTGCAGATTTAGGAACCCCTCTAGCTCTCTCTACCTCTGCAGCCTTGGTCACCAAACAGGTATAGATCCCTCTTCTAGTGTTTCTTTGTCCTCCAAAACATTCATCTGTTCTAAACACATCTGTTTATTATTTAGGGCGACCTTCAACAATGTCTAACTGTTTCTCCATCCTCCCCAACTCCTCTGGGCATGCCCTTTCCACTGCTTAAGGGAGAAACCCTTCTCCTCCATCGGGATTCCTTCGCCGCTCCTGGTAAACAAAGAACGTGGATTCCTAATGTGTCGGAGTACGGAGCCTGGGTGGCCATTTTGCTGCCACACTTCGAAAGTCGCTTTAAGCAGGTTGGTATAGTTGACCTTATCGAGCTGTCCCTACACCAGCAGCATTTCGATAGGGACCTGATCATGGGAGCCCTGCACTTCTGGAGCCACGGCTGCAACTCTTTCCTCTTTCCACATGGTCCAATGTTAGTGACTTTGCAGGATGTTGTGGCGATTACTGGCCTCCCTTTGCAGGGGGAGGAGGCTACTTCTGCTGTTTTCCCAGAGGAAGACAGCTCTTTAGAGGAGGCGTTGGTTTCTCTGCCCACCGCCTCTTCCTTCAGTGGGGTGAGTGTCTCTTATCTTGGTTGCTGTCTACTTCTCTTCTGTTTTTCAGCATTCCTAACCACTCGTTTTCCTCTTTTGCAAGTAATAAGGTAGGCCAAGGATTTGGATCTGCCAAGTCAAAACCTAGCTCTGATGTGGTACTTAGTCGCCAAGTACATCACTTGTTCCCCAGCTGGCCGGCTTACCAAGGAGACCAAGAACTTAGCCCTTACACTTCACCAGGGTCAGCAGGTCTCTCTAGCCAGCGTTTTCCTTGGTCACTATTACCGGGGACTATATGTGGCTGTCACCTCAGAGCCTTTCAAGGAGCTACCACCATCGGCTTGGCTTCTCCAATTGTGGCTCCTTCTATACTTCCCAGTCCTACGCTCTTTGGCTTTGCCTTGGAGGGATGAGGTCGCCCCTAGGATTGCAGCTTCTTATTGCCCCTGTCACCTATCCCAGGAGGAGGTAGTAAGGTACTTTCTGAACTTGAGGGGGCCAGGATGCCCCTCCTATGTTTCTTTTTGATCGTGGGGAGGAATGGGATGTCCTCCCAGTACATTTACAGCGGTATATGTCTGGCATACTTGAGGAGCATAAAAGAGATTGGCGTTTGGTTTGCGAGGCACGACACCTTTTGAGTGAGACCGCTACTATATTGAAGGGGGGTGGTAAGTAGTTGGGGGTCTGTTGCGAGATTTATATGCCACAGCTGTGGTGTCGTCAGTTTGGTTTGATACAGGGTTGTCCGGACGTTACCCAGCATCTTTCTAAACATGACGGCATTAGGGTCTCTTTGTTAGAGGCCGACATTAAGGAGTTCAGCAAGAAGAGCCGGGAAAGGCTGTCGGACCCTGGAATAATGCCAATCGTTTGTGTTGAGAGGGATCCGGCTTCGATGACCGATTCCTGGTGGGGGCATGTCTCTCAGACCTTCATTCTTTCTCCGCCTGGTCAAGGTATGTCCGGTAATTTTCTGTTCGCCTGAGGCTTTATGTCTATATTTGACCCTTTCTTTCCTTTCAGGTGCCCTTTCTCCCTTGGCTTCAAGAGGAAAGCCGTCTGCTGCCTCGGGCAAGAGCAAAGTCCTAAAGGCCGACCAAGGTAACCGTCCTTCTTTCTGCTTTCTTCCTTTCTCTATTTTCTCCTGATTTTGTCTGTAGTTTGCAGCTCCCTTAGGTGAAAAAACACCTAAGCAACCTAAGGCCTCCTCCAGTGTCAAAGCTAAACAGACACTGGACAAAAAACAGACTGCTTCTGCTGGTTCCCGTAGGTCTGGAAGGTTGGCTAGTCAACCAAAATTCAAGGGGGTCGCTGATACCCTGGAGGTCTCCAGCAATGAAGGTTCAGAGGGAGCAGGTGGAGAGGAGGAAGTCTTGAGCTTCCACGAGGTCGCCCAGGGCTTGGAAGTTGCTGGTGGCCAACAAGACACCATACTTGTGGCCACCGAGGACGTCATGGGCACCAGGACCCTTGGTGACCAGGCCCCTTATCCCACAACGGTATGGACTTTGTCGCGCCAACCCCCTTTGTGATGACACATCCTTACTGATTTGTGCTTCTCCTTTGCAGGCTCTGGTGTCCATTAATGCTGCCGTGGAGGAAGAGTTGTCCTGGGAGGACCCTTTGGCTACAATGGACCTAAGTGTCTTCGATCCTCCTCCTGTTGTCCCCATTGTGGTGTCTCTAGAGGAAGCAGCTGCCGCCAAGGAAAAAGTGAAGGTTTTCTTCTCTTCTGATTTTGACTCGATGGATGAGGCTACTGTACAGGAGTCGCTCCAAGCTATGGAGGTTCTTCTGTCCTCGGACCTCTTGGCCACTGAAAAGGTAGTGCTGCACTCCTTAAAAGGTAGAATCAGTAGCTTGCGAGCCTAGTTCTTCGCTTGTTCCATCCAGAGAGAAGACGACAATCGCCAAATGAGTCACTTCCAGGCTCTGAATGCTTCCTAAGGTCTTCAGAAGAAAGCAGTAGAGACCCTTGTTGAGGACATCAAGCAGTCCAAGCTGGCAGCTGACAACCACATTGCCCAAATAAAAGCTTGGGAGGAAGAGATTGCGGTGCTTCAAGGAAAGGTCGTAGCCGCTTGGCAAGAAGTGTCAGGGCATTGGGCCTCTTTAGTGGGCAAAAAGGGAGCCTTGAAGGTGCAGAAATAGGAGGCCACCGAACGTGGTGAAGAGCTAAAGGAGCTCTATCCCTCCATTGTGACATGCTCCTCCACTCTGAGGGGCGCTGAAAGGATGATTCATGACTGCCTAATCCAGTGGGATGAGATCCGGCATACTCAATATTCCTTTCTGTAATCTTTGTGGACTATATATGTAGCCAGCTCTAGAA
>JANQBM010000003.1:6924820-6941820 GCA_025594535.1 Erythroxylum domingense
AAAAATGAGAATGAGATGAAGTGAGAAAGAGAGCTTTAATTTTATGATGATGATGACAACTATGGCCTATATGTTTCCATTCCTTTTTGACTCATCGCACGTTCCTTCCACCAAGTATACATTCTCAACAGCTTCCTTCTTCTAATGTTTTATTTTAAAGCATGCGGCGTACGTTGAGAATGTAACACTGTCAATGTCTTGTTGTCCGAATACCACTGCTACTGTTACTACGACAACCTTCAATTTCTTTAATGAATTAGAACAGTCAAGAAACAACAAACAAACATATGTTTTTGTTAGTTAAAATTTGTACTTACTTATTAGAATGTATATGTACAGGACAAGGTAATTACCTTAACTATCTCAGAAGGTGTTATTGTCTAAAACACAATGATGTGACTGACTTTGTAAGCGCATAAATTGCACCTTCGAAAATGCCATTCGAGACCCTAAACGTGGTAGACTCGAAAAGTGCAAGCCTACATTACGCCCAAGAAGTCTTAAAGTAGAAACAGATGAAATAGAAATGAAAAAGAGGCCCACAGTCACAGACAGGGACACCTCATACGAACAAAAGTAAGCAACTCTTGTTTGTTTGTTCGGTCTCTTCTAAACCCATAGAGACCAGCTTTGCTTTTCAACTTCACCTTATTTCAAAGTAAAGTAACGAAAACTTATTGGACAAGGAAAAACTTAAACACAATATTAATATAATGGCAGGAGAATTGGGCCTCCAGTCCACTAAGAATGAAGTCAAAAAGTTGATCACCTAGGAGGAGAATTAGGCCTCCGGTCCACAGTAAAAGACCCGACGAAAGGCCCAAATAAATTGGCGGTTCAAATGCTTCTGGAATTACCTCATCGCCTCGTTTAAAGTCTCCAGACCAAATTCCATCCTTCTTACGTTTACCATCCATTAGCTTGTTCACCGTGAAATGGCGTCGCCGACTCCGGAAACCGCTGCCGATGGCAGCTTCAGGCTCCGAGTGGAAAAGGTTTTTGGATCCCTCACCTCCTCCTCTCCCCAGCCTTCGTCACTCCAATCAACCCTGTGGTCTCTCTCCGATGACGAGGTCCAGCGAAAACAGTGGAAAAGAGACACCACCTCTTCTGACTCAGACAGAGAACACATGCCGTGCGCTTCCTCCTTCGACGAGCTCGCCAAGGATCGACGGAGGAGTTTTCGTCGGGAGATGAAGCACGATCTCGATGAACTTGACGATCGCGATGATGATGATGAAGAAGAGTCGGGGAGCGAGAGGCGTCGCGTTGAAGCTGCTTTAGACGAGTGGGAGATTAGATCCTCTATTGGATTGGATTCTACTCTCGATAATGAGGTATTGCAATGTTTTTCCCCAAGTTTTTAATATCACTTTTTGAGCAAACTGTTGGTTTATGCTTTTGTAGTTAATGAGGTAATAATCATAATTAAAAATAGGATACAGAAATTGCTTTTTGTTTACTATTTCTTGTTGCCTTTTCTTTCTCTAGATATGTAGTAGTGTGATTGATTATACTCGAGGAATTTGGTTGTTGTAGGAAGAGGAAGATGAGTATGATAAGGTTGCTACTGGGAAAGACAATACCGGGGAGCGGCTTTACATGAAGGATGTTGTTAGTGATCAAGGTTCTTGTTTGGACATTCATGATTTGCCTCGCGGGCTATTGCATTGTAAAAAAGACCCTCGAGCCAATCACCTGGCTGCAAGAGCTAGGCTGCAAGAAGATGAAGCCGAAGGAGAGGAGCTGAAATCTAATCTTGATTGTCACACAGAACTTAATCAGCCTAATGTGAAGGCGGGCAATGAACATGGTGGTCCCTTAAGGTCTATTTTGAAAAGGAAAAACAGCAGTTTAGATGCCGGGGCAAAGAAGCGCGTGAGGTTTGATCCTAGTTGTAATACTGTGTGTGAGGAAGAAGCACCGCAAAATGTTCAGGAGGATTCTTCTGGGGGTGCAGCTACTATGGATGCTGCAGTTTCTGCAGATGAATCTGTGTCAGGCTGGTGTGGTGTGCCTGATTATTTAAGGAATCCTTCCAAGTATACACGTTATAGTTTTGATTCGTATAGTGATTTGGATGACAAATCCAACACCCAAGCTTTCATGGATTTTCTTAAGCTAGTGAAGCATAGAGAGGCCGGATCAGAATTTGTAGCTTCAGCAGCTGGTCTTCCAAAGTCAGTGACCTTTATTCCAAAGCGGAAAGTGGGTGAAGTTACATCGGTGGATGATAGCGGAAAGGTTAGAAAAGAAGAGGATGATGTTAATCAACCTCAGCAGCATGGAGGCATGCCTATTGGCATTGCAGCTAATGAATCCCAAGATTCTGAAGTCGACAAAGTGGAGGCAGAGGAATCAGAACCAACTGTGGTGGCGAAAGTAGTTAGTTCTGAAAAACCTAGTCGCAAGTATAGGAGAAAGTCAAGCTCGGATGATCTTGACGTGTGATTTCTTTTTATGTTTCTTCAATTCATCACAAAAACAAGCACCTACTTTTTATTTATTTTCGCTCACGACGCATTCAGGGTAGGCTGCTTTTGTTATTGTATACATTCTAAGATCATGGAAAGCGCGGTTTAGAATCTAAAATTATGGTTTTGCTTTGTCTGCTGTTTGCCTTAAAGAAGCCCCAATTTCAGGATATATATATTTCTATTAGCACCTCGATATAATTGTAGGTGAAAATATCGAACGGATTCTGAATTGTTCAGGTGCGTAAATTCTTAAAAGAGTTGCGTGTTGAAAAATAGCAGCCACTTGGTCGAGCTATAAGCATGCAAGCATCTAACGTATCATACATGGATGGTCTGCACAAATCTTCCCTGATAAGCTAGCAGGAATCTGGTAGCTACCTTTAATTTTATTGTATGTGTATGGACCTATAATGGCGTCAAGCCTCAAATGTCACAAAAGACAAAAGGAAATACAGAAATGGGGTTGTCAAGAACATGCAATGTAATCCAGAGATAATTACCAAAATCAATCTTACTAACATTCAACCTGAGCTATTATGGAACTAGGAAAGAAGCTTTTTGTTATGTACAGAGACAATGTGATTCTCCCTTTAGCTATAATTTATCAGCAATCTTCCCAAGAGCATCAGCAAGCTTGTTAAGAACAGCAAGCAAGCCATCTGCTTGATTCTTCCGCTGTTCCCTGTCCAACCGAATGTTGATATTCTGAGCTTCAAGCTGAGCATTAAGCATTCTACAATTCTTATCCACGACATCAATCAACCTATCATGCAAACTAACTGGTTCTTCTTCATCCTCGAACCGTTTCCTTTTCCGACCTTCATGAGAAGGAGAACCCATCTCAGGATCTGGACCACGCTGGTTGTCATCCGTTGTATCTGAAAGAGAACACATAGATGTTTGGAAGACATTCTTATTTCCTGAACAGGACGGAATATCAAGTAACAACACAGGCACTTGGACCTTGACAATTTTGTTACTTGAGAGGAATGAGATACATCACCATTTACTATAGAATTGAAGACTGAAAAGTTTTGTTATGATACCTTATAAGACAAACTGAAAAAGTTTCAAACAGATGCATGAAGAGGGTGTTCTTAATGTTCCCAAAAGTTTAAAATGCTTAATGACCTCAGAATTTTTCTTATAATGAGAATTACTCTATGATCTGAAAGTAATAAGAGAACTAGCAAGATCATACCAAACTAACCATAACAGCATTACCTTGATGTTGAGTAAACCTGAAACTTTGTTGATACTGCCTCTCTGCACATAACAACAAAAGGAATGGTAACATGACCATTAAGGTTAAACAAAAGGAATGGTAATATGACCATTAAGGTTAAGTTGTGGATTGATTAGAGCTCAATTACGACATGTTTAGATAACAAGTCTGACAGCAACTGTAATTTTATGATAACATTATCTGACAGCAATCGTAATTTTTGCGATTGCAATTCAACTTAAAACCCTTGTGATCATCTCTAAGAATTCCAATTATAAGATGCCAAACAATGAAATAAATTAAAATCAAGTTCAAAGCAAACACACAAAATTCTTCCATTTCAGGAAGCTTTTAACAAAAGAATAGGACTTTCAATTCGGGCACCTGAAATTGGTAATGGAGTCTCTGTGTCCACAGCAGCAACTGCCCTTATCGGCAGAACATCCTTTGCCGCCGTCTCCTTCTCCGAGCTCCCGCCGCCGTCCTCGTCGAAGTCGGAGAGCAGGACGCCGTCTTCCGCAGCCGCACTTCTCCCCCCGTCGAAAACTGCCTCCGTTTCATTTGCTTGAGCCAGGGCCGCCGCCGCCGAAACGCCGCCAGTGCCGTCGAGTATATCGTAAACCTCTCTGTCAAAAAAGCCAGGCAACTTCCTTTCTCGCCTTAAGTCGTTTCTCATCACCCAGAACGATTCCGTCTCTTCTCTCATCTGCGACTCCCATTCTTTTATCTTCTTATAATCGCCCGCCAAATTGCTCCACCTTTTGCGGCACTGCACCGGCCCCCGGTTAACGCCATGCCGTTTACAGTACGACGAAACCGTCGCCCACTTGGGCTCCACGTGGCCGGAGCTCAGTCCCATGCCGGCGGCTCGCCCTCGCCGAACTCTGTTCTCGGCCACTCTCTTGCCTTGTATGAGGACGAGGATCTCCTGTCGCGTCCAGCGAGGGAGTCTGGGAGCTTTCCTACCATCATCGCCGCCGTCCGCGGCGTTTAAGCGGGCGCCGACGCCGTTAGTAGAACCGCCGTCGACGGCGTTAGTGCTTAAGCTTAATTGTTGATTATCATGTTCTAAAGCCATAATTAATTGCAACACGCTAAAGCTCTTGGAAGGGCACGTGACTTAACGGCGTTTTTTTAGGACAATCCCGTTACGCCGTTCATAAGTCCCCGTGAGGGAAGGTTTTGGGAGAGATTGGTAGGGGTTGGTGTGTACTACTACTACTAAGAGGGAGCTAATGAGGAGAGGTTTTGGTGTTTTTGTGAGATTGGTGGGCTTGCGGTCTTTGTTGATGGTTGAATTGATTTTACCAATTCTGTACCGTATAGGTATTAACTACTCTTAATCTCTAATTAAGCAATT
This sequence comes from Erythroxylum domingense, assembly GCA_025594535.1. Taxonomy (NCBI): domain Eukaryota; kingdom Viridiplantae; phylum Streptophyta; class Magnoliopsida; order Malpighiales; family Erythroxylaceae; genus Erythroxylum; species Erythroxylum domingense. Next base: position 6,929,883 of record JANQBM010000003.1, read on the forward strand.
AGATCTTATTAAATTTCATTAACCAAAGATTACTTCTTGATATGGTCATTAGTAAGTAAGAGATAATGACCGTCCGATCCAGAGAATTTATTAAAATACGTATTAATTAATAATATTCTAAGTAGGTCATTTTCTTGGGCATGGAATATGTGAGTGAACGCGTTTTCATTAGGACCAAATTCACTTATCTCTTCCATCTTTGCAAGTCAATTGGGTATGTTTTGTTAAGCCCTTTTAAGTCTTAATCTTCACTTTATTTTGGTCTTGATTTCATATATTCTTTGGTCAAAATACTCAGTGTTATGTGTCAAAGGCTGGTTCCTTGATCGTGAACCATTGGAAAATAAAAGAGCAAGTCTTCTTAAGTATAGGCATGTCTTTTATGTACCACTTGAGGCCATTTTAGATGTGGACAAAAGGGCTTTGATAAGGGCAGCCTACTGGCTCTACCCTACCACTAAGAAAATCCTGCCTTAATCATTTAACCTAATCTTCACTTAATGGCTAATCCACAAAATTGGTCCCATCCCTATTAAAAGCTACTTTTGTTCTACAGAAATTGATTTTGGAATAAGGAAAATAGTAGAAAAAGGGGGTAAGCAATTAGCAAATACTAAACTCCCCCTTGTGACTTTTTCCCTTTCTTCTTTTCTTAGTGCACTCTCTGATTAAGTGGCCTTAGCCCTAAGTTTCATCAAAGGACAGTGATTATGATTATGTATATGTATATATTCTTTTCGATTTGATACACAAACTTACCATCCATCCATATCTATGTATGTATATATAAAAGAAAGGTTTTTAGAGACACATGCCTCATGAGAGGGTGGGTTAGTAAGGGGTCATATTCTCCCTGTGACACAGTGGGGACCAGATTGTTTCTTTATTTATTAATGACCTCCATTTTCTTTAACTCTTAAATGTCTATTAGTGGGTATCTCTAATCAAACATTTCTTAACAATTCTAGTCATTTTGGCCTTTCTTTTCATGTCCTTCTTAGCAGTATGTATTTGGTTTCAGAAGCGGAAAAGGGAAGTGGCCACGTTTTTATGAGATCACAACAGACACCATGAGCATGAGATTCAACAAAAACTTTACCAACAGCTATAGGTGTTTTGTGTGGGTCCAGAAAAGCTCCTTAATCACCAGAACTATCTCCTAATTATGGCGTTTGCCACTTGGTCTAGAAGCGATTAAGAAGTCAGTGAGTGATGTCTCCCACGCCCACTCTTCTTCTGCTTAAATCTTGATCATAGCTAAGAAAGAAATTACAAAAAGGAAAAGAAAAAAAAGAACTCAGTGGCTGTAAATGTATGGTGTTCTGAGATTTGCATGTTGTATCATATGTATACCATCAAAATGTCACTTTCCGCATTAAGAATGAGAATCTACTCATATCCGAGTTCCACAGTCCGTGGAACATCATATTCGCGTTGGATTGCCTGTTCTACCCACTAGCTTTGTCATGAAAATACCATATATATAACAGTGTTTCAATTTCTGGGTACTATGAATATTGAAATCCTAATTATGGCTGCGGTTTGCAGGTTAAAGTCTGTTCCATAATTTGGAATTAATCTGAGTTATTCAACAATTCACCTAATACCTTTCATAATTAAACGATCCGAAATTGGATTCTTTAATCTAGAAGAGAATCATGATTGGCTGCCTCAATCTTCTCCTCACTATGTTTACACTTATTATTTGGCTTGATCTCATCAGCGAAGTAGGCCGAATTCACAAAATTGAAACGTTCCAACCTGCTAAAGGAGTTTTCGTGTATCGAGAGAACAGCAAAGAAGTCTTAATCAGGGAAGGGGATGCTTAAACTAAGAGACTATACAAAATTAGCTAGTTCCAACTTGATACTCCAAATGATTCATTTAATATCACAAAGTCAAGGTTGCAGGCAGTGTCGTTTGGTTTTCAACATCAGAGGTGCATGCAAGGCTCGGTAAGCACATGGACTCCTTTGAATAAAAATAGGAACTTTTGGTAACAAGTCACCCCTTACCTTAACATTAGGGTGCTCTGACGACCAAATTGGGTTAACCAAGTAATGGCGTCAGATACTGGTATTAGGTAAGGAATAAGTAAGAGTATAGAAACGTGTCACTTCTCGGGTCTTGGAACCAATCATTCTTCAGGACACGAAACGAAATCCCTATCTCATACTTTTTGTCTACGGTACGGACCTTTGATCTTTTAAATTAAACAGTAATAATGGGTGTCTTCAAATTGGAGTATTTCCAGAATCAGTAATGCAGAGTGTGGAGAAGAAAATGAAAAATTGGATTAGATGAATCATACGTTACTTTACAGGGATAGGAGTATAGGACCTCAACGTCAAGTGGAAGACAGAGAGCAATAAGCCTTGGAAAACGAGTTAAAAGCAATCTGATTTGTTTTAACCCATTTCAAAGCACTAACCAAAATAGTCAAGCCACTTTGTATTTCAATTGAAATTAGATGCTAACTTTTAGAAGGAAAAGAAAAGGACTATCCAAACAAAATTGAGGTAGCTAGAACAAACGGCCCCTGCACTCGTTAGTACCACACTGGCACTCCATCTGTTTTATGTTTCCGTCGGGCCCAACGACACTATCAAGTGCATAACCATAGTCATATGTGAGTTCCTGTGAGTGTAAAAATTCAACATTCCTTCCCCAGTTAGTAGTTAAAAAGCATCCACACAACTTCTGACATCACTTCATTTAGGATTTACAAAGTGGCATGTCATTTTATATCAAATCTTTCATATAATCATCTTATTATTTAGTAATGGACAACACATATCTCAAACTCAAGTATAATTTTAACTGTTACACCTACAATTGATTACTAAAATAGTCAAGACTTGAACACGATCAACGATTAGCGAACTAGCAAATGCATACAAGAAACTATGATAAGTCCAGATATGGAGTCCAATCCGTGAAAAGAAGTCTAAAAGGATTAAATAATAAAAACCAAAAGAAAATATGAAAGATGGGAAATTACCTGCATAGGAGGTATGTTATCTGCAGCAAATAGCATAATTCTAGCAAATCTAACATCATGGTGTGAGCTTAGGATGCACTGAACAAAAAGGTTAGGATCGCAGCTATGATTAATAAATCTGGCAACATTACCACAAGAACCTGCATCTATGCAGAACTCTGATTCACTATCTTCCCTTATGTCATCTTCTTTCTCCACCACATTACTGGCAGATGTAGATTCATCACCTTGTCGCCTCTGAAAAGAATTTGCTTCAATAAGTTTCATTTGTTTAACATTGCAAGATAATCTGAACTTTCAGAGTAATAGTGAAGGCTATCTATAGATTTAAGCCCAAAAAGATGTATAAACTCATAACCCTGAGAAAACTTTGGTTTTCTTCTAAGATGGAAATACGTTAGCTGCCTATAACGAACCACATCTAATAAGAGTGTTAAGCAAAATACAACATGGCTTAGTGAAAAAAGATGGCATTTGAAGAATAAAGAAGCTTTCCTCATTTAATGGCTTGAAATAAGAAATATGGAAAATGCCAATTCTTATGTAATTTTGAACATGCCTCTCTTCCCCCTAAGCCATGCATTGTATGCCAGCAATCGATGTCAAATATGTAGTCGTTCTCAGAGACATTATCCAGCTCAGTGTTCCTCCTCAGAACTCCAGTGTACTCACAGACTGGAGCACCAGAAGGAATAAAATCCCAAGATTGAACTGCCCATCCTTTGTTCTTTGTACGATAAACCTGCTCCAGAAAACGTTTCTTAATAGAAGTGCTATGTACTACTTACTGAGAGGGAGTTGCTTATTAATTGAATGGAACACATACCTCAAGTCTGTACTTCAGTGCTTTCTGAGATATGCGATTAAGGCATTTGGGTCCACAGCCACAACTTGGTCCACATTCATACACCACATCCTTTGGTTCAATCAATCTACAAAAGGAGACAAGTTTGTGTCCAACTTTTAATAATTACTATCAACACATCACCAACTACAATATAATCACAAGTACGACACATATATGGATAGTGAATATCTCGTATATATATTTGATCAAAAGGGGAGATCCAAAGACCTCGTAGACTTTAGCACATCAACTAACATGGGTTGAACTGCAGGATGACGTCAAATTATACATATGCATAACATATCATTGTAGAACCACGAAACCCTAAATTAATCCAATTAGACTCCAGTAGTAGAAGCATCAAAACCAGATTCTTTATTATTATTCAATCTCACCTGCCACCATTTTTGTGCACATATGGGAAATCAGAGCCGTTAAGCCGAGCACAGGAGCAATAGCTTGGGTTCGTACAGTTCCCTTTGCATTTGCATCCAGAGGCACTTGGGGGAGCAATCACATCTGTTGCAATTTGAACGGATTTCATATATTTGAATCCTGCATTATTAAGTTAAATTTTTCATCAAAACAACAGATCTACAGGCACTTGATCAATCAATCACCTATGTTTAGCCTAGAAAGGCATCAATGTAAGCAATAAAAATGGATGTTAAAACAGAACCATAAGCATTGCCCTACAAGGGAAAAAAAAAAGTGAGAGAAATCCAGATTTTAGAAACTAGGAACAGAAATAGTTTCCAAAAAACCGAAATAGCCAGAAAACCAGATTTAGTGAAACAGTAATTATCAGAAACTCATATCAAGGCAAACATAATTTTTTCGGCCCTCCGGTTGTAACATAAATAGCTTTTTCAGCTATCTGGTTGATACCTAAATCTTTGAGCTTCAATAGAATGCATCAGATATTGACAGTTTACGGTAATACGATCTTGCTTCAAGAGAACGTAGCCATAAAACTATAAGGAACATGAATTACAACCAAAGTGTTAACACAAACATGACATGCATTGGAAGACTACCCTCACAAAAAAATTGATAGTTTTTCTTCATAAGTGGCCACAAACTATATACTATTAAGGTTAAATTACGGACTGGACCAAAGAGTATGACAAGAATGACCGGCATATGACGGAAAAGCTAAAAGTAGTATGGAAAACTTGCCTGCAGGTGCAATAGGCGGAACATCAACAATATTGGTGACAGGAATAGGTAAATTTTCCTCACCAAAAGAGATGTCATCACAAACCAAGCTTGCAAAATAAGATAAATATCAGCTATCTAGTGTTATATAATTTGAATGTGAACGTTCTGGATATTCATATAAGATTGAAGAAAGCTATACCCAGTTGACTTAGAAGCCCCTTTAGTTCTTCTTTCTTCAAAATGAACCTAAAACAAAAGCAACAACCAATTCATCTTATACAATTGCAAACAGGGTCTAACACTTTGGAAAGAAATGGATTCAATAAGGGAATCTGTCAGGGGAAACAATTGTCCATAACGAAGTGTACCCAAGCATATAGAAAAGGCATGAGATACATCACCACGTAATTCCATGCATTAGGATAAACAACCAATCAGGCAGTCACAAAAGTGCAACATTATACCTAGTAAAATAAAGTCATACAACCTGTAAAACTAGCTATAATCTTTGTCTTTATTCTTCCAAACAAATCAAAGGTATGAAAGAAGACTAAACATGAAGGGAAACCAAAAACCTTAGTATAGGTCAGAGACTCAGAAATAAAGAAGAAAATCAGACAAAAGAACCACCTGATCTATAACCACTTTTGGCTGTCCTAGAAGTCGTTTCAAGCGATACTTAAAGACGGTGAATCCAGAAACTCCTTTCTCAGCCCGATGATCTATAACCTGCACGTAAAGTGCAAAAATAATTGAGTGCATGCTTTCTTATTGAAGCTCAAGCAAATTAAAGTCTAGTGCATCAAGATAGATGATGGTATTGCTGCTCTTTGATCTCCAATCTGCAAATTTAGAAATGATCTTATTCAAAAAATAAAAAAAGTGGATTAAAATTTTATTAATCTAAACTATGAAAATTGTCAATATTTCAGTTCCTGCCTGCATAACAGGCGCTTCAATCACAAGAGTCAAGTTTGATAATCTTTCCTTAGAATGACCCTTACCTTAAACTAATTAATCAAATCAATATTTTTCAAAATATTTTAATCTGCAACTAAAGTTACTAGGCATAAGTTGTAAGCCACCAGAGCATGCAGACGGAGTAATCATTTATATGCCAAAAAAAACAGATGTCCATATTCAATAGAAAAAGGGAGAATTTATCAACCTTGTACAAACCACAATATGTGTAAACTTTGCCGGTATAACTATCCGAACATTTATGTCCACGGATGACTCTAACAGGTATAGACTGGTCCATATTATTCTGAGAAACAATTAATTGGAAACTTGATAAGATAGCATGCTACAGGTACAGACTTTTACTGCATATATTCATCATCCAAAGTGCAAAAAGATTCAAAAACCTTTTGGCAGCATTTCAAACTAGATGTACGCTGAATGTTTGACAACGCTCAACCCTAATGATTTTTCACCGATGAGAAGTAATCACAATTAGTATTTTCATTTTAAAGTAATTTTCTGATTTCAAGTGGCACAATTTGAGAAGGGAGGTTTACAAGTTACATACTAGAAGAAGAATTTAAATTATATTCCTATAATATTTGGGCCACAACCACTTGGCAAGTAGGATGACTTTAATGCATAACTACCCAAGGTAATCTATAAATATGGGATAGATAAATATGAGCTCGTGGACGATGAAATACTGCAATGATTTACTACTCCATGCCATCTGTCTGCATTCTACTTAAGGGCACAAATTTCTACTTTGAACTCGATGAACAAAAGAAAAATGACTTTCTAATAGAATAGTAATTGAAAGGAAGTCAATTTAGATATTATACCTTAAGAGCCAAATTACCACGATTCATAACCTGATCTTTTATTTGATGCTTGCTGCCAAGTAGGTCATTTCCACCTTGACCTGTATAGACAACTTCATCTGAATTGTCAACATCATCTTCATATTGGCCCGACAAAACAACTGCAACAGCTAATGGATAGGTACTGCCGTTCTGCTTCTCCTGCAATACTCCAAGAGATAACTTGATACTCCGACTGAAATGCTAGCAATGGATATGGCATTGATAAATTCTAATGAAGTCAACATTAAAGGAGAAAGTAGCCAACCACGGAAAGTTAATATGAGCGGATTCACAGAGGAATTTGTATCTATGTATTCTTTCATTTTATAATGGAGACCAATTTAAATACACTACCATTTTCCCAGAATGTTTCTTTATGTAATCAATGCCACTCAACCAATGGCCATGAAATCCTACAGCCACCATTTCAGCTCGAGATAAAAACCTGTGCCCAACAACAATACCTGCACCAATAAAGAGTAGAAACTTATGCAAGGCATTTGCATAACCAAAACTCATGGAAAACTTTAGTTTGCCATAATGTACTTGTGTCTTAATGACATGTTTTCTTGGGGTTAGGGAAACTGATGACATACATATAGGATCCATATAATTCTTGAAAACATATACATCAAATTACCAAAGACTAATTTCATCTATAGATGCCCATTAGCATCTTAATGATTGACCTACCAGGTAGATGACCAAATCTCTTGTCAGGATACAGAATCTCCTTCTTTTCCAACATCTGACATAAATCACCAAAGAATATATATATGAAATAAATATGCAGATAGCAGAATTCTGGCCCCTTCAGAAAATATGACATGATGCACATGCGATCGAGGATAACATGCAACTTTATGAAACAATAACCACAACCAAGATGCAGCTTGCCATGCTATTAGCTTGACATATAGACAGATGTGCCTAACAAGTGATACCTTTGATGCTTTATGATCAAGTAAAAGCAGATTAGCTAGTCTTATTTACCAGCCAGCAATAGAGAAATATACGTGCAAGAGTTTCAAAAGTTTGCTTTCAGAGATAAGACAAAGATTTCAATATTCAACACAACAAAAACTCGTGAGACAAATATCATCTTGCCTCAGTAACTGCCTTCAGATCAGGTCGTTTCATAGATCGCTTAGCATCAGCACTTGGGTTCCCACTCTGAAAATATTATTCACATTGATCAGAAAACTAACACTAGCATACTTCTTAATATTGTACAGCTTGCAAAAAGACAGAAAAACAGAACTATGCTATCAACATGTTAACCCTAACAAAAAATTTGAGCATCAGCTACCAAAACATATCATGAGACTGTCTCTTTACTTCAAACAGTAATCCCTTAGTGATAGCTAGTAAAATGATTCACTTGGAGACAAAATTATTCCAATCAAAAAGGCCTGTGCTAGATAGCAATTAATTCAATAGGACAAATAGATATAGTCTATGTTAGTTTATTTCTATAATTATTGATAAGAGGAGCTGATAAAATAGGTAATAAAAACCAGGATCTCAAGCATATTTGGTGTTATATAAGATGCCAACCAATAGCCATGGGGACTGCATTATCTATCATGTAAGGATCCAAACCATCTGCTGCATTATTCAACCAAAAGGAAGAGAAAGGGAGACTAGGCCATCCACAAGCTATCCTCATTTAACCCAAAGGTAATCGATGAGGTTAATGGGATATGAAAAGATCACATCTCAAAAGTTAAATCTGCCAGATCAAACAAAACATTCTAAAGCTGCGACATTAATTAACAAAATTTAAAGCTCAGTTAGAATGTTGGTGGGTGGGTAGTATTTGGTTGGATTCTTCAGGAACAGTGAAAGGTAAAGCCTCATGCTTCGTGTACGATCTGCTATTGGCAGATCGTGAACCCCTACCTTATTGCATCTCTGCTCCTCTTCCTGCAGAAGCAGAAATCAGTCTTTGAGTGTGGATAGTAATAAACTTAAATATTGATTTCTATCCTTCTTACAGAGGCCTGAATCAAATACTTTGAAACACATACTTAATGACTAAAATTCCATAAAATATACATAGTAATATGCTCACCTGAACAAAGTGAAGGTAATACTTGTTAAAAGTCCTCAATGTTTCCTTTACTCTTGTTTCAGCCCTTTGATGCATGCTATTGGCTAGAGAACTCTCATAGTCTGTCCATCTCAAATAAGCACTATCTTTTATGTCTAGAATATTTGTACCATCACATTCAATAGTTGAAGACTCATGGACAACATCTCTTTCAGTAACTCTTCGTTTTATCTCACTTCCTGCCTCATTTAGGCGTTCTTGCGATAAGCAATCAACTTTAGGTCTTTTTGTACCACTATTATTTCTGTGAGAATCCGAATGCCTCTTCTGATTACTGCCTTGAGTTTGTTCATCAGAAACATTAAATTTAGGAACATCAGAAAACCTGCTCCTATCACTGCCATAGTACGGTCTTTTGTCTTCAGGTATGTTTTTGAGTCTCGGGCTAGATCTTCTTTCCACTAGTGCTGATTTCTTTATTTCAGCAGAATGTGAAATGTTATTTGTATTTGTAAGATCAAGAACTTTGCCTTGAGTGTCATGCTCACTAGAGCGTTGAGTGGAAGTTTTTCTACTTGCACACGGTTTATGTACTAGTTGCTCCACCATTGATGATCTGCGTTGAGGCAGAACAAATTATTTTCTCGTTCCGAGCTACAAAAGCACAACTACAATTGCCCTCACATCAGTCTCATTAAAGCTTCGAACTTGCGAAATAGAAAAGCACAAACCCACAAGACAATGGAAAACCAAGAACTGAATTTGTAAAACATAATCATTTGTTGAGACTTTAATATAACAAATAACTTTCTTGTATTAAACATCTGCTTCTAAAGAGAAAGAAAAAGACAAACACAATGCATTGTCGCTTTTGTCCCAAAAGATTGCAACTAAAGAATTCGGAGAGAACAATAAGATTGAAATAAGATACAATTCCAAGGGAAACCCAATAGTGGATAATCGAGTGAATAGTGAAAAACATGAACCTCATGTCAGAGAACCGCATACCAGTGGAGCTACAGAGAGAGAATGTAGTTTGACAAGAGACCACCAACAAATCCAAGGTTAGTTTAAAGACGAAACTTTTCTTCTTTTTCGTTGATAAAGAAATAATCTTTTAATATATACTAAATAGAATCTACTTGAGAATGGTGAAATTAGGGTTTTTTTTCCCCCTTTTCTGAACATTGAAATAGTTGTTGGGACGTGGGATGGAAGAATAGGGTTGAAAGTTAGTGGATTGTAGCTTATCAGTAGGATTTTTAATTAATGTTATTGTTGTTCTGGTCGTTGTTGTTTTATTTATTAAATTTATATATTTAACTTATTAAATAATTTTTTATATTATTTTAAAATTTATTTTGTAATATTAAAAAAGTTATTTAAAATTTTCAAATAATTAAATGATAAACATGTAAAAGGAATCTATATGATTGTTATTACTTGACTTAATTGTGATTTGGTTAAAGAAATCTTATAATTTTGATTTTTGTATTATAAAGTAATTTTTAATTAAACGGCGAGAAAGTGATGAAATAATAAAATAGTTCCAAGTCTAAAAAACACAGCAAGACTCCACGTAACCTAAACTCTGTCTGAGACATCAGACTGAGTCCACACCAAAACGGTTGTCCAAGGCTTGACGCCGTTAAAACATTTCGAGATTCTGGTCTCAAACTCGTGACTACCAGTCGTTTTCAGTTCTTTCCTTCTTTTCATATTTTGAGAAAACAGCACTATATCTCTGGCGAGAACTTCCAATCTCGCCGGAGATTCTGTTCCCCGCAGGGAAATTTACGGTTCCCGGCGAGAGAAACCACTTAGAGGGAAGGAGGCAGAGTTTAGAAGCAAGAACAATGGACGTATGGAGAAAGAAAAAGAAGAATTTTTTTAGAGGGAGAGTAGAGAGGAAGTTAACGTGCAATGCAGGGAAAAGGGAATCAAAGCAAGTTTTGGAGAAAATTACACGGCACACATGCCAAGAAGATCGATGATACCTTCTTCATTGAATTTTCCATGCCTTATGGCGTAATTTATTCGATTTCTGGCTCTCTCTCTCTTCCATCAAGCTCTGTTTAAAATCTTTCTTTAGCTGTGTCCCTCCTCTCGTCTATCTGAATTCAGCTTCCCTCTTATTTTTCTCATAAAGGTTTGTTCTTTACGCTTGTTTCCACTTCTCAAGCTTTCCCCTTTTGTCTCTGATCGCTTCTCTTCTGTCTTCTATGCTGCTTTACTTCACTTTCTATCAACATTTCCTCGTTCCTTTTCTCTCGAACATGTTCAAGTTTGAAGCTCTTTTTTAATGTTTTTTTCTTGTTAATGTAATGGAGATTTGATCTTGGTTGTTGGGTTATGATTCTAATTCACTTTTTCGGGATCTTTCTCTCACGAAATTTGCGATCAATGTGGTGAGGAGTAGTTGGCAATTCTGTCTTTATGATTGTAATTAATGTGGTATTTGAGCTGATAAGCGGCATTGGTGTAGTTCCCAATCTTTTATAATAAATGCTCGTCATTTTTGCTCTAAACATGTTAACACATACTTTTCATGCGTAATAGATTATAAGCTAGAAATAACTTTGGAGATTTTCTTGAGCATCTTTAGTAAGAATTAGCGAGACGGATAATTCTAGTCTTCTTTAAGGCTGCTGCGTTGGAGTTGAGTCGGATTGTGTCACTTTCCTAATTTTCTTTCAGAGTTTTCCTGTTTAGGATTTTCTTGCAATGGTCACTTGCCCAATTCTCTTTCAGAGTTCGGGAATCATTTCTTTTCTTGTTTATTTGTGTGAGAGTATATAGAGGATAATTCTATTATATTAAGGCTGCCGTGACTTGATTCGTTTGAATCTCTTACCAAAGTTACTTGCAGAGTTGTCCTGTTTTGGAAGAACTTGTGGACCCGTATAGAGAGGCTTTGCATGCAGCATTTGACCACAGCATATCTTCAAGGGTTCATGAAATTTTAGATTTTAGGGTTCATCATCATGCCTTCTAAAGTTATGGACTTCAATGGTACTTTTTCCTCATCATCCTTCTTCTCTGAGGAT
>JANQBM010000003.1:6954264-6969915 GCA_025594535.1 Erythroxylum domingense
TCACCAAGAAGATTTCACCATGTAGAGTTATATCTACATACAATCAACTACCAAATATTATCCAATATAGCTTTTAGATTTTTGCCTCCAATTCACACAAAAATTTTCATTAATTCACACCAAAAATGACAATTCTTAGGCCATAGTCCAACTACAATCAACCAACGAAATATCCAAGGAATATGCTATCCCATTTTGACTAGAATTTGAAACAAACCAACGTTATCTTGAAAGAGTCCCATTTACGTCCAATTTCAAATAATGTCAAAATTAAATAATAAGATATCAACATATATCTTAACAGAAAAAAACAATGTCTAGGACCTCGATGATTTGCCAGAAAGATCTAAGCAAGTCAAATGTAATGGGTCCATAAGACCAAATGTGAGTCGAATGGCAATATTAAACAGAATGAAGCTAGACTTGTTGTTAAAGGTTATACTAAAAAAGATAACATTAATTTTAAATAGCCTTTTTCACCTATCTCAAAGAAAAATTCAATGAGAATAATCATGACATTAGTGGCTCAGTTTGATTTAGAGTTACATCAAATGGATGTGAAAATTGTCTTTCTAAAGGTTTTTTCGTAGAAGAAAAGGGTCCCATATATGTAAACTTAAGAAATTTGTTACATATATGGTATATATCTTCTTATTTCGTTTTGGAATATTTATTATTAATTGGACCTATAAGATATTAATTGGATGATGATAGCTAATTATGTATCTTTATTTGACTTAGATTCAAAAACAAAAGGTTATCTTCAATAATATTTTAGATGTGATAGAACTCTATATTAACTAGAGATTTGGTTGATTATGGCCATGTGGGCTGAAGGGATCAATGGAAATTTCTGTGTAAGTGTTTTTAAAAAAATTGTTATGTTGTGAGTGTGCTATGGGCTGCATTGTGTTGTCGATTTTGTTGATGATTTGGCAGCTGATTGGGTTAGCATATGAATCCATCGGTTGCTGATTTTTCTAAAGCATGACGTGACTAAAGTGGCTAGGTAATTTGGTGATTGCTTGAAAATCTTTGCAACTGTCTTTTTCCTTCAGTCGTTGTTGATGGGGAGTCTAGTGAGCAGCTTCATTGTCTATTGGAAGTCCTTTTGCAGCTGTAATTTTCAGTAGTTGTCTTATGTGTTTTAGCTGCATAATCTGTGCATGTGGTGAAACATAATTGCTGAATTTTTGGGATGAGGATCAGGTGAATTGGTTTTGGTGTACACGTGAGTGGCTCTTCAAGGGAAGCGTTGTGTAAATTTGGTTTTGTTGCAAAAAATGAATCGGTAGAGGTTAGGTCAAGTGTGCAATATGCGTGATTTGAATTTTTGAAAAAGAGTTGAAGGCATGTTCATATTTGTGTGACTCAGCTCTTGCACAATAAGTCTATTTACTTGGTGAAGGTTTTGGCTTAGTGTTTTAAATTAATGGGTTGTGCGAGATCTGATTTTTTGCTACACAAATACGCTGTGCAATTGATGTAGTGAAAGTGGTGAATGTCTTGTTTGTTGTGGGTGTGTCTCATTGTGGTGAGGCTTCAGTAAATTAGTGTGTGGAGGTTTATTTGCTCAATCTGTCTTGCATGAAGTCCTTCTGTCGCAGCTGTAACTTGGATATGAAATGTGCATGAATCAGCCTATTTTGTGTGGACAACTTTCTGATCTATTTCAGAGGAGCTGAACCCATAGAAAAATTGTTATGTTTCTGTCTTTAAGTGTTTTATGTTTTCATTCTTAGATATTTAATCACTTTATATATTTATTTATTGTTCTTTATGAAAAAATCATAGGGGTAGTAGTTTTGTAAGTTTTTCAATTTTATCGTGGTCATCTCTGACACAAACAAAAACAAAACCAATCAAAAACGAAATAATAAATTATACCAAAAATTTAGTAACGCAGTTCGACACTCCTTGCCTATGTCTGTGGGGCCCTCACCCAGCTTAATCATTTTCAACGAAGTACAGTAGATTTACCTAAACCCTTGATACTATCTCTCAACCTTACTTCTTGTGAAAGATTTTAACTCCCGATAATACGACCGACTTGTGTTAACCTCAACAGAGGATTTTACTCAATAACATTATAACTGAAGAACACTAAATAAATTACTCAAATGATTAAACAGAATTTAACATAAATAAAAAATCTTGAGAAACAAAAAAGAATAACTTCTCAAAATTTTCTACACTCCACTACAGCAAGGTTAATTCATGCAAGAGCCAAAACACAGTCACAGTCTCGTTATCTAAGCCACCGAAGCCCCACAGCACTTGCCAGAGCACAACAAAGCAGAGATGAGAGCTCTCATAGTTAGTCACCGTCACTCACATTACGTGAAAACCCACACCACTTTGGTTTCAAGTTTCAACATCAGCAACATGGCCAGAACATTACGTGACAACCCTCACCACTTTGGTTTCAAGTTTTAACATCAGCAACATGCCCAAAACATTACGTGAAAACCCACACCACTTTGGTTTCAAGTTTCAACATCAGCAACATGCCTAGATGGAAACCACGAGACCTTTCAATTATACACACCCATTAGACTTCAACACACAATATCAAAATAAAACTCAACAACAGAACACACAACTCCAGGACTTACACCCACTGCACTCATTACCCACTAGCCATAAATCTCAACAGTTTTTCTAAGCAGCAACCTCATATTTTTTGGTAGGAACCCTTCATCTTACCCAATAAAAAATACAATGATACCCTTAAACTCTTCATCCACGTAAGACACATAATCCTTCATCAAATCAACTTCTATACAAGATAGAATTCTATTCTATCTATAACATTATCCAACTAGTGTTTGAATCCAAGATGATAAAAAATATGCCAATTTAAAAATATGCCAAAATAAAAATAAAAAAGATATATTTAACATATATCTAACACTTTCGTTAAAAAGAGTGTTGAGAAAATCCTCTGTTGAGGTTAACACGAGTCGGTCGTATTATTGGGTGTGAAAATCTTTCACAAGAAGTGAGATTGAGTGCTAGTGTCAAGGGTTGAGTTGTGTCGGCTCAATAAAGCCTTGGGTAAATCTATTGTACCTCAGTGAAAAAATTAATCTGGATGAGGGCTCGCAAATGTAGGCAAGGATGTCGAACTGTGTTACCAAATTTCTGTAGTCATTTGTTATTTTTCTTTTGATTGATTTTTGTTTTTATTTATGCCAGAGACAACCACATAAAATTGGATAGTTTATGAAACTATCTACCCCCTACAGTTTTTCAATTGGTATTAGAGCAGGTCATCGTTTTAGAACTTGATAGCAAGTTGGTGCATATCCTAGTTTCGCGAACATAGCTGTAAGAAAAATAAGCTAAGGATTGGCACTACAGGTTGAAACTAGAAAAGGTACGAATGATACAGAAGATGAATCCGATGAAAATGAAGATATGGAGCCATTAACACGAGAGTTCAGTAAGTGGCTGAAGAGAATCCAATGTCATAAGTGTCAGGGCTTCAGGCACTTTCAAGCTGAATGTGCTAAAACTTTAAAGAAGAGAAAAGGGAAATCCTATAGAAGCATTTGGAGTGAGAATGAATCCGGAAGTGAGTATGGTAGTGAAGAAGAAATTGCTAATGGTACTGTGTTAGTTGCTTTACATAGTAAAAGCCTAATTATTTGCTTAACAGTAATTGAGAAGGAAGTAACTGAAGACAGAAAAGGGGAAAAACGAAAAATTTCTAGAAAAACATAAACAAGTCAGCTCAAGACCCAATATTAGACTATGACAGTGAAGAAAGTGGCCTAGATGATAAAAAGGAGAATATTTACGAGGCTTACAAAGCTATGTATAAAAAATGGGTGAATACGTGTAGAAAAAATAAAAGATTGAAAGAAGAAAATCTCTCCATGAAGAACATTATCCAAGGGTTAGAAAATAATTTGAAGTTGGCATTAGATGAGCTTGGTGGAGCTAGAATGAAATTAGTAAGTACTAAAAAGGGATTGAGAAATTTAAATAGAGGTGCAGAAAACTAGAAAAGTTAATGAAAATCGGTAAGGTTAAAGGGGATCTTCTAGGCATTAGCTATAAGGGTGAGTGCTTTAAGGTAAATGATGAGAAAATTGATATACCCACATCTGTCTAAGAAGAAACATCGAGGAAAAATAAAAAATTTATTCCCACGTGTCATTTTTGCGGAGTTATCAGGCACATAAGGCCAAAATACTACAAGTTACTGTAAATGTTATTTCAAAGAAGCCAAAACCGAAAGACCCTATATCCCTCATATAAATTTCAGAATCAACCTTCAGTATCGAAATCCACTTGGGTTAGAAAAGGTCAAGAACAAACACAAAGATTTAGTGAAGAAAAAACAAAAAAGTGTTCAGATTCACAGTTAGTTACTGCTTTTGAAGAAACTGTTCAGATTGAGGATAAGTCAGTTATTTCAGAGGAAGAAATCAATCAGACAGTTGATGATCGAGATAATATGATGAGGAATAAGCCCAGGTTTGAATTTCTTCGAGGGGCACAGGGACTGTGTGCTTTACATTTTTGAAGTATGGTTTGATGTTTTTTATTAAAAAAAACAAAAAAAGGGGAAAGGCAAAATTAAAAAAAGGATTTTTTCTTCTTTAATTCTTCTTTAATTTTTATGTTGCCATTGTCGTCCCATATTTTTAGTAGTTTACATTGTGATTTCTATTTAGCTCCACCGAAGACTTTTCAACTCTCTCATCAGTATGAGTCTCTCTCTCGGGTATCTCTCTCTCTTTCAGGCATATTTCTCGATGCTTTGAATGGTAATAAATTGTCATCTTGGCATGCGTATGATTCTTCCAATGCAGCTACTATTGATTTTTATGTTTCTTTATTCATTGAGGTTGACTGTGTTGAAGGCATTATTTGTTCTGACACTGTTGTCCTAAAGGGGAGTTATTAGATTATTTATGGTGACTGTTCCATTCACGGGGAGATTTCAAGGTACATATGTAACTATTTGTCTTATCTTTTGGCATCTTTTGTCCCAAGGGAGAGAAATTTGGATGATTGGATTATTGTTTCTATTGATGCTCTTTGGAACTTGATGTTAGATTGAGGGGGAGTTCATATGAATTGTGAATTTGATACTTATATGTCCAATTATGCTATTCAGGGGAAGGTTCTTATTTGTGAAAAATGATGCCAAAAAGGGAGAGATTGTTAGATATATGATATATATCTTCTTATTTGTTTTGATGTATTTATTATTAATTGGACCTAAAAAGTATTAATTGGATGATGATAGCTAATCTCGTATCTTTATTTGACTTGGATTCAAAAATAAAAAGGTTATCTTGGATAATATTTTAGATGTGATAGAACTCTATCTTGACCAGAGATTTGGTTGATTATGGCCATGTGGGCTAAAGGGATCAATGAAAATTTTTGTGTAAGTGTTGCTAAAAAAAGTGTTATGTTGTGAGTGTGCTATGGGTTGCATTGTGTTGTCAATTTTGTTGATGTTTTCCCAACTAATTGGGTTAGCATATGAATCCAAAGATTGATGATTTTTCTGAAGCATGACATGACTAAAGTGGCTGGGTAATTTGGTGATTGCCTGAAAATCTTTGCATATTTCCTTTTCCTTTAGTCGTTGTTATTGATGGGGAGTCTAGTGAGCAGTCTTTATTGTCTATTGGAAGTCTTTTTGCAGCTGTAATTTTCATTAGTTATCTTGCGTGTTTTGGCTGCATAATATGTGCATGTGGTGAAACATAATTGTTGGATTTTTGGGATTAGGATCAGGTGAATTGGTTTTGGTGTACATATGAGTGGCTCTTCAAGGGAAGCATTGTGTAGGTCTGGTTTTGTTGCAAAAAGTGAATTGATAGAGGTTGGGGTCAAGTGTGCAGTATGCGTGATTTGGATTTTTGAAAAAGAGTTGAAGGCGTGTTCATATTTGTGTGACTCAGCTCTCGCACAATAAGTCTATTTACTTGGTGAAGGTTTTGGCTGAGTGTTTTAAATTAATGGGTTGTGTGAGATCTGATTTTTTATTACACATATGCACTGTGCAATTGACGTAGTGAAGGTGGTGAATGTCTTGTTTGTCGTATGTGTGTGTCTCATTATGGTGAGGCTTCAATAAATTAGTGTATAGAGGTTTATTTGCTCAATCTGTCTTACATGAAGTCCTTTTGTCGCAACTGTAACTTGGATCTGAAATGTGCACGAATTAGCCTATTTTGTGTGGACAACTTCTGATTTTTTTCAGAGGAGCTAAACCTATAAGGAAGTTGTTATGTTTCTGTATTAAATGTTTTTGTTTTCATTCTTAGATAGTTGATCACTTGATTTATTTATTTGTTGTTCTTTCGTTAAAAAGAGTGTTGAGAAAATCCTCTGTTGAAATTAACATGAGTCGATCGTGTTATTGGGTGTGAAAATCTTTCACGAGAAGTGAGGTTAAGTGATAGTGTCAAGGGCTGAGTGGTGTCGGCTCAGTAAAGTCTTGGGTACATTTATTGTACTTCGGTGAAAGAATTAATCTGAGTGAGGGTCCCGCAGATGTAGGCAAGGAGTGTCAAACTGTGTTACTAAATTTCTGGTGTCAATTTTTATTTTTCTTTTGATTGATTTTTGTTTTTATTTGTGCTAGAGACGACCACGTAAAATCGGACAGTTTGCGAAAACATCTACCCCCTACGGTTGTTCAATTGGTATCAGAGCGGGTTACCATTTCAGAACTTGATAGGAAGTTGGTGCAGATCCTAGTTTCGCGAACATAGCTATAAGAGAAATAAGCTAAGGATTGACACTACAAGTTGAAACTAGAAAAGGTATGAATGATACAGAAGATGAATCCGATGAAAATGAAGATATAGAGCCATTAACACGAGAGTTCAGTAAGTGGCTGAAGAGAATCCAATGTCATGAGTATTAGGGCTTCAAGCACATTCAAGGCGAATGTGCTAACACTTTAAAGAAGAGAAAAGGGAAATCCTATATAAGCACTTGGAGTAAGAATGAATCCGGAAGTAAGTATGGTAGTGAAGAAGAATTCGCTAATGGTGTTGTGTTAGTTGCTTTACATAGTAAAAGTCCAATTACTTGCATAACAGTAATTGAGAAGGAAGTAACGGAAGACGTAAAAGGGGAAAAAAAGAAAATTTTCTAGAAAAACACAAACAACTCAACTCAAGACCCAATATCAGACTATGACAGTGATGAAAGTGGCCTAGATGATAGAAAGGAGAATATTTACGAGGCTTACAATGATATGTATGAAAAATGGGTGAATACGTGTAGAAAGAATGAATGATTAAAAGAAGAAAATCTCTCCATGAAGAACACTATCCGAAGGTTAGAAAAGAATTTAAAGTTGACATTAGATGAGCTTGGTGAAGTTAGAATGAAATTAGTAAGTACCAAAAAAGGATTAAAAATGATGAATGGAGGCACAAAAAAGCTAGAAAAGTTAATAGAAATCGGTAAGGTTAAAGGGGATCTTCAAGGCATTGACTATAAGGGTGAGTGCTCCGAGGTGAATGATGAAAAAATTGATATACCCACATCTGTCTAAGAAGAAACATTGAGGAAGAATTGAAGATTTATTCCCACATGTCATTTTTGCGGAGTTATCGGGAACATAAGGCCAAAATGCTACAAGTTACTGCAAATGTTGTTTCAAAGAAGCCAAAATCGAAGGATCCTATATCCCTTATATAAATTTTAGAATCAACCTTCAGTATCGAAATATACTTGGGTTAGAAGAGGTCAAGGATAAGCACAAAGATTTAGTGAAGGAAAAATAAAAAAGTATTCAGATTCACAGTTAGTTACTGCTTTTGAAAAAACTGTTCAGACTGAGGATAAGTCAGTTACTTCAGATGAAGAAATCAATCAGACAGTTGATGACCGAGATAATATGACGAGAATAAGCCTAGGTTTGAATTTCTTTGAGGGGCACAGGGACTGTGTGCTTTACATTTTTGAAGTATGATTTGATGTTTTTTATTAAAAAAACAAAAACAAAAAAGGGGGAAAAGAAAAGTTAAAAAAGGATTTCGTCTTCTTTAATTCTTCTTAAAATTTTATGTTGCCATTGTTGTCTCATCTTTTTAGTAGTTTGCATTGTAACTTCTATTTGGCTCCACCTAAGACTTTTCATCTCTCTCATCAGTATGGGTCTCTCTCTCGAGTTTCTCTCTCTCTTTTGGGCATATCTCTCGATGCTTTGAATGGTGGTAAATTGTCATCTTGGCGTGCGTATGATTCTTCCACTGCACCCACTATTGATTTTTATGTTTCTTTATTTGTTGAGATTGATTGTGTTAAAGGCATTATTTGTTCTGACACTGTTGTCGCAAAGGGGAGATATTAGATTGTTTATGTTGACTGTTCCATTCATGGGGAGATTTTAACGTAAATGTGTGACTATTTGTCTTACTTTTTGGCATCTTTTGTCCCAAGGGAGAGAAATTTGGATGATTGGATTAATGTTTCTATGGATGTTCTTTGGAACTTGATGTTAGATTGAGGGGGAGTTCATATAAATTGTGAATTTGATACTTATATGTCCAATTATGCTATTCAGGGGGAGTTTCTTATTTGTGACAAATAATGCTAAAAAGGAGGAGATTGTTAAATATATGGTATATATCTTCTTATTTTGTTTTGGCATATTTATTATTAATTGGACCTATAAGATATTAATTAGATGAAGCTAGCTAATCATATATCTTTATTTGACTTGGATTTAAAAATAAAATGGCTATCTTGGATAATATTTTAGATGTGATAGAACTCTATCTTGACCAGAGATTTGATTGATTATGGCCATGTGGGCTGAAGGGATCAATGGAAATTTCTGTGTAAGTGTTGCTAAAAAAAATGTTATGTCATGAGCGTGCTATGAGCTGCATTGTGTTGTTGATTTTGTTGAAGTTTTGGCAGCTAATTGGGTTAGCATATGAATCCATCGGTTGCTAATTTTTCTGAAGCATGACGCGACTAAGGTGGCTGGTTTATTTGGTGATTGCATGAAAATCTTTACAGCTATCTTTTCCCTTTAGTCGTTGTTGTTGACGGGGAGTCTAATGAGCAGTCTTCGTTGTTTATTGGAAGTCCTTTTGCAACTGTAATTTTCATTAGTTATCTTATGTGTTTTGGCTGCATAATCTGTGCATGTGGTGAAACATAATTGCTGAATTTTTGGGATGAGGATCAGGTGAATTGGTTTTGGTGTACACTTAAGTGGCTCTTCAAGGGAAGCATTGCATAAGTCTAGTTTTGTTGTAAAAATTGAATCGGTAAAGGTTGGGTCAAGTGTGCAGTATGCGTGATTTGGATTTTTGAAAAAAAGTTGAAGGCCTGTTCATATTTGTGTGACTCAACTCTTGCACAATAAGTCTATTTACTTGGTGAAGGTTTTGGCTGAGTGTTTTAAATTAATGGGTTGTGCGAGATCTGATTTTTGCTACACACATACATTGTGCAATTGACGTAGTGAAGGTGGTGAATGTCTTGTTTGTCGTGGATGTGTGTCTCATTGTGGTGAGGCTTCAATAAATTAGTGTGTGAAGGTTTATTTGCTCAATCTGTCTTCCATGAAGTCCTTCTGCCGCAGCTGTAACTTGGATCTGAAATGTGCATGAATCAGCCTATTTTTTATGGACAACTTTCTAATCTATTTCAGAGGAGCTGAACCCATAAGGAAGTTGTTATATTTCTGTCTTAAGTGTTTTCTGTTTTCATTCTTAGATAATTGATCACTTGATTTATTTATTTATTGTTCTTTCATTAAAAAGAGTGTTGAGAAAATTCTCTGTTGAGGTTAACACGAATTGGTCGTATTATTGGGTGTGAACATCTTTCACGTGAAATGAGGTTGAGTGATAGTGTCAAGGGTTGAGTGGTGTAGGCTCAGTAAAGCCTTGGGTAAATCTATTGTACTTCGGTGAAAGAATTAATCTAAGTGAGGACCTCGCAGATATAGGCAAGGAGTGTCGAACTACGTTACCGAATTTCTGGTGTCATTTGTTATTTTTCTTTTGATTGAATTTTGTTTTTATTTGTGCCAGAGACGACCACTTAAAATCGAATAGTTTGCAAAACTATCTACCCCCGACGGTTTTTCAAAATCAATATAAACTTAAACAAGCTTTCTGACAATGGTATTCTAAAGTTAATGATACCATAACATCTTTTGGTTTTCAAGAAAATATTGTTGATCGTTGTATCTACCGAAAGATTAGTTGGAGTAAGTATATTTTTCTAGTTTTATATGTTAGTGATATTTTAATTGACGATAAATGAATTGGACATACTGTATTAAACTAAAGATTTTCTCTCGAAGAATTTTCAAATTAAAGATATGAGAGAGATATCCTATGTAATATGAATTTCAATATTTTGAAGTCGATCACAGTGATTGGTAGGGTTGTCTCAAAAAGATTATGGCTGTGTTTGGATCTACGGTGCGGTAGAGATAAGTACTTATCCACCGAAGTTTCTAAATGCAGTCACATGTTTGGATTTACGGGTGAACAATAAGAGGTTAGAAGAAAGTACGATGCTATCGCATAAATAGATAAGTACAAAGAGGGATGCGGTATGAAAGTGCTTTTGTGGTAGAAATTTTACTTTCCATTAATAACCTTCTGATAATTATTATTTTTCATTATACCTTCAACTAATATTTTCTTATTTATAATTTAAATTTATATGACTAATAATATATTTTTTGAAATGATTTATTTACTAAATTTATTTTATTTATATTTTCTTATTTTAATTTAATATTCTATTATTTATAATTTTAAATTTATATTACTAATGATATTTTTTATGAAATATTTTATTTACTAAATTTATTTTATTTATATTTTTCTTATTTTAATTTAATATTTTCTTATTTATAATTTTAAATTTATATGGCTAATAATTTTTTTATTATTTATACAACAATTAATAGTTTATTAAATTAATGAGCTTTTTAGTCATTTTATCTCTTTTCAACAACCGCAACCGTATTTACCAAACACCTATTCACGTTTTAGCAGTTATCAAAACAATAATCCCAAACACATAAGTACTTATTAAGAAAAAGTACTTATCATTTCAGTAAATTAATTTTAGCAGATTATCAACTGCTACCACTCTCCTAAACTAAGGCTATATTAAAAGAATTTTTAAGAGATTTAATATGAAAAAATGTTCAAAAGGAGTATGTGCTTATATATAGAAGATCAAATCCATTACAAGTAATTGGATACTCGAATTTAAATTTTGTTAAAAGCGTTAACAGTGGAAAGTCAATATTTGGTTATTTGTTTCTACTATCAGAAGGAACAATTTTTTGGTACCATTGCTTCATTCACCGTGCAAGTAGAATGTATAGCTTATTTTGAGGCTATAACTCATGTCTTATAGTTGCAAAAAGTTATTTTAGGGCATGAGATTGTCGACATCATTACTAAGTCGAAGAAAATTTATTGTGATAATTCTACAATAGCTTTTTTCTCCAATAATGACGAACTCTAGAGGTGTTAAACATATGGAGTTGAAATATTTGCGTTAAAGGAGAATATTTAAAAACAAAGAGTGTGTATTAAACATATTAAGACCAATCTTATGATTGTAGATCTCTTAAATAGAGGCCTTCTACTAAAGAAATTTAAGGAACATGATTAAAGAATAGGCCTAGGATATATTAATAATCATTTTTTATGACTTTGTGACACTCTTGAACTCAATAAAGTTTCTTATTGACATTTTTCTTATTTATTATAAATGTACACATGTAATTGTTATTAAATAAGAAATAAAATTGTCTATAAGACATTAATGTAGATCTTTGTGATATTTATCTATCACTTATATGACTTGACTTATAAATTACTTGTGTTGCAGTATATGAAAGTATGCGATATTAAAATGTACTCACCCACATTATGTGATTTATTGTATTAAGATAAATTATGAAGATATTAAAAAATTTGTAAGCTTCATCACCTGCTAAAGCGAAGGTACAACGTCCCAGTAAGCCACGTATAACTCAAATTTACCATGAGCTATGCAGCTATACTATCAAAGTATTGTTAAGAGAAATAAACATCCAAGCCTTTTGTGCGTTTTCCAATTCATTAATGCAAATTTTCACGGATGGTTAAAGACCAGGTAAGTACATGCTTAATCAAGAACTGAAAACAATTTAGTTCCCAAATTCTGAGGTAATCTAAGCATTTATATCCCCCTTTACACAGGTTCAGGACCGCTATTAACGTTCCTTAGGAGCTACATCAAAAATGTTAAGCTTGTGCCTCTGATATACAACTGGATCCCAGAAACCGTATAGACTTGCGTTGGAAACCCGCTTCTTCAACGAGGACAACCTTAACAATCTGCCATATATATAAAGATCAATCAAAAACTATAACTAAAACACCAGACTACCATTGTTATTGTTGTCAGCATGCAACCCATTCAGAAAGGATCCATGGCACAATGTCTAAAAGACCACTGTGATGCTCTGAAAGATACTTGCAGCTGTGTGAAAACAGGGAATACACACCCAGCTACACAAGCGCACACAATCAATTTTGAAACCAGTTTAAGACAAGACTAGCTTACCAAATGTGATAAGGCATCACTTCGGGTAGAGCATATCATAGTGACCAGGACGATAAAGCAGGGTTATAAATGGATTAATGGTCTCAGAACTACCATCAGCAGCATTTGGAAGATTGCCAGTAGCAGGGATAAAATCATGATGATTCACACTGATACCACCTGTATCACAAGAACTCCGATCAAGGTATACTACACGAATTGCCACACCTAATGCATCTGAAAGGGCAGTTATTTGCACATGGTCGCTCTCTTCACCCATTGGCTCCACTGCCGATTTGCAAAACTATGCCGAAGTATGCCAAAGCAGATATTAAGCATGAGAGCAAGGGGAAGAGAGAGCGAGGCACACATTTGTTCTCAGAACTCAAAATATTAAACAAACCTGTTCTACTGTTGCATTTGTCAAACCAAGAATGAATGGCTCAAAAAACTCGGAGCGTTTCTGTATTTCACCAGACGTAACAAACCTGAAAAACATGACAACTAAACAAGACAAATTTGTCAGAAAATAATGTGAGGGAGCTGGAAACATCATCATTCTCCAAACTTGCTCACCATAATCTGATACTGACTGATCTCGACTTCTATTTAAGAGCTCATCGTAGCTGCAATAAATAAAAATAAAATGAGGACTTCTAATGCTATCATGAAAATGCTACTCATTAGGATTATAATAAATAGTTACTTTTCTAGCATAACTTCAAGTCCTCACAAGATCATGATTACAAACAAACATGTTGAGGTAAAAGAGAATGGGCAAAACCTATGTCTATATAGTAATTGATAGCGATATCGCAGTAAAGAAAGAGAATGGCACCTTATTGAAGATTCATTTCCCTCAATAACACAGTCTAGCTGCTCAAGGAATAACTGCATTTCATTTGACATGGAATTGGAGTCACATATAACATGCTTCAAAAGGTTCAGTAAAGGAGCAGTATTTCAAAACTTAATCAGTAATATTTTCCAAAATTAATTTGGAAGATAACTATAATACCCATCTCAACTAGGTATGGCAATTGGGCTTGGGCCAGACCCGATGTCAACGGGCCAGACCCAGTTTGATCAGGCTTTAAGACGCCATTCTAGGGGTCAAACCAGTCTGGGCCGTCGACGGGCCTGGCCTGGCCTGGCCATTCCCATGCCTAAAGACTCTCATCATCCCAACACCAATTGAAAAAAATATTCAATCTCACAGTTTGCCTTTGAATGTGAGGCAATATTCCTTGCATCTAAAGATCTCTATTCTCATATTCCTTCAAGTCTTTGAATACAAATCTGAACATTCTTTTTTTGCCCCAGTGCTAAATCAGTAAACAGAAGAAGGCAATCCAATAACACTTAGCATCATCGCCTCTATTTCCCAGGAAATTCATCTTATATTTAGAATAAACAAAAATCCATAAAGGCATAAGATTCTCAAAGTAACAAATTCAGAGCCCCCACAGGGAAGGAAACCCAGAAGTTTGAGTAACCTATTGCTCCTTCATCAAAGTAGTAGAAACCAAAGCCTTCTCAAGTTCAGAGCTATTTGGAGTAGTCAATAACTACAAATGTAGCTATCTGTATGGTGTTACCCTAATTAAATATTTCTTTGCAAACCTCCATTACAAATCTTCATACAATCAGTAAGTTTAAACATGGTGCAGCAGCTAAATCAAGCTCACAGTACAAGTAGAAAAGCAAAAAAAGAAAGCAGCACCTGGACTAATAGTAAGCATAATTGCGTTCAATATGCTTACCGAAAAGAAGTCCTCAAAAGTAAATTCAACATAACCCAAACTCTGAAGCATTTTCCTACAATCTTCAACGTTGTTTTTAACACGGTCAACTTCTAATCGGTCTTGTGTTAGCAAAATATGCTCCTATTCATGCAAACAAGAACCACAGTGAGAATAGAGAAACTAAAAACTAAATGATTTAGTTTGATGTTGAGAGACTAAGACTTGCAAGATATGAAAACATAAACCCCCGGAAGAAGCAGTTGCCATCTCCACGCGTTCGTCTAATGGCAGCATACTGGTCGGAAAGAATCTACATAAGACACAACGAATAGCATTAGAATGTAATGCAAAAAGAAGAAAAAGATAAAGACCACGAAGAAATAAAGAAAAAAGGAACCTTTATTTTTTCAATCAAAATTGGGCTGCCAGATTGATATTCAGCTGCCAAAGCAGAAAGAGGCTCCTGCAGTTCAATCAACAAATTCAGAAGAAACGATTTTGTCGGCAAAGTATGTTTGTTAGTCATTATCCACAATTCTATATGCTAATAAAACGAATTTCCACATAAAAAACGTAAAAAAAGATCAAATCTTTGCATCCGGGTTGGTGGCGAAATTTTCAAGAATGCGAATTGGAAGATAAATAAAGAGACCTTGTCGCCGACGAAGGGAACATTTTGTTGGAGAGACGAAATTGCTAATTCTTCTTCATGTTGCTGTTGTTGAGTAAGATCAGCAGCAACCCCATCGCTGTGAAGAAGAGAATTACCAAGTATAGAACTTGAACAATCTTCTCCTTTTGGTTCAACTTCAAACGCTGCCCTTTTGCCGTCGGCCACTTGCTCTTCTTGATTCTGCATCTCTCTCTTTCTCTTCTCCAGGACTCCGTTTGCTTATTACCTGTCTCTGCTCTCTGCGTGCTTTCTTTGATCTAGTCAGCAATGAATAGGTAAAGAAACGCTCCTTGTCCTCCTCTCCTCCTCGATTTACCTGTTTAGAATTTCGGATGGATTTAGTGAAGTTTTTTGTAGCCACTGTTACTCTTCTCCTCTCTTTTCCCTTTTTAGTTTTTATAAATTCACCAACTCCTTTGGCGGATAGATTAAACTTGAAATTTTTAGATTCGGCCAATAATTACATTCTTGTTGAAAATATTAAGTCCCACAATCTTAATTATATTAAAAAAAAACTTTTAAAAAGCTCTATTTGATATGGACAAGTAAATTAAAATTATTTAATTTATAATAATATTTATTTTTAATTAAGATTATTTTATTAACATTTTTAATTTTTAAATTAATATTTCGTATATATTACTATAAGTGATTACATTTTTT
>JANQBM010000003.1:6974783-6986197 GCA_025594535.1 Erythroxylum domingense
AATATATAAATATAATGTTGAATTAAATTATTCATAATTTTTATTAAAAATTAAATAATTAAATAATATATATTTAAATGATAGTAAATTAAATTATGAAAAAAATAAAACCACTTTTTATAGTTTTCATAATTTTTAAAAACTGAAAAAAAAACCAAAAACAAAAACATTCAAATTTTTTTACTGAATTTGAAAACAAAAACAAAAAATCAAAATAAAAATGAAAACAAATACCCCTTAAGTATTTCGATTAAAGCCATTGAAAGTTTCGAATTAACTATGTAATTAAGCCTCTAAAAATGATTTGATACAAGTAGTTTGATAAACACTAGTTCAAAACCAATTAGAGAAATTTGTAACCAAATCAAACATATAAAACTTAAATCTTCCACTAGCATTCTTACCTTGAAACTTTTATAGCCGAATATAGACTTTACATGTTAACTTAACCTGGCTATCTCTTTCCATAAGCTTAATGTGTTAAAATCAATTGACGAAGTTTATAAGCTGCCACGTTTTGTAGCATAGCAAGGTATGGGAAAGGTTGCACCAAAGGAAGGTACACTACACACATTATGTGATGCAAATAAAGACGATAAATATCAAAATGACTGATGAACCACTACTCGCCAATATAAATACATTTGTGTCAAGCCCATGTATTTCCCTCTTCTAGGCCTCCTCTAGTGCTTCCTCTTTCTTATCTCTACTTTGTCACTTCTTGCCCATTATTCGCAAGTCCAAAGACAGTTGATTCTGATTCTTAGTTAGTGTCCTAGTCTTGAAAATCCCAGGAATAACTCTTAGTCTAGTTTCCAAATCTACTACAAAGATCGTTTTTTTATGTGCCAACACGGTACTAGTTAACATAGGAACTCTTAGAACCTAAGATCTGCATTTTCAAAAGTGGATCGAAGGCATGGAAAGAGGCCACTTCCACCGGAAGCATCGGAGGAGAAAAGCAAAGAACATGCTTCTCATGATGAGGACTTCTCTTCTTATTCATCTTCTTGGTCTGAAACAGACATGTCTGCTATGGTTTCATCTTTATCTCAATTCATTAGTACTAGTACAGACGATGATAGGTCACCGACGGTGCACTCATCGACCACTTTAAGTGGGGTTGGAAAAGAGCTTGACCAGCAGTCCCAACCTGCACAGGAACAAGGTAATTAATTCGCTGACTATGACTCATCTTGCTTCTCTTTAGTTTCGATTCGTGGACCCTGGAACAGTATACTTACTAGGCTAGGTTTGCTAGGAAATGTGGCAAATCACTTCCAAATCTGGGTCGTTCTTTGGTTTCTTGTCTTGACACGATTCGTCAAAGTTGTCTGGGATCTGTATCTTTTGTAGTTTTGTTGGTTTCTGTATCTCAAGAACTATACAAACGCTTTATGGATTACATCCTCCTAAAATAAGATCTTGCCTTTGCTTCATGACCTCTCACACTATCTTCCTCTTTTGAGATCTTTTTCACACTGGTTGGTCTTTTTTATATTTGTCGGGTTCTTTGGACTTAGCTAGATATATATTTATCAATAACTTTCTTCAACTACGTACGCTACTGAGTGACTTGTTAGGGTTTTTGCCAAGTTCATTGTACCTAAATGTTACTTTCCGTGAACAACTCTCTTTCTCTTTCTTAAAAGGTGAAAAGAGCTGGGCTTGCATGCTTATCAGAGAATCTTCTACTATATCTTACTCTTTTTGTGCCCTTTACTAATCGTGTTCCATGTGGGTATTTTGGAGTTGGGTAGAGCATGTAGGATTCTATTCTATCAATTAACTTCTGGGGTACTTCTTATCATCATCATATACACATATATATATGCATTCATTCCGAGTACAACTGTTGTGGTCTCTTCCGTGAATCACGAGCTTTCCTTTTCTTTAAGCTTTAGGACTATATAATTGGACCTGACCCCTCTTACTGACCATACATGTATATCTTCTGATGGCGATATCCAATTGTTTTTAGTTCCTAATTAGTTCATTCCTGTTCCCAAATCAAGAAAGCGATGGCTTCATTTCCTTGGTAAATGCATAGCCTTGAGATAGATATATAGCTTCCTTCCACCTTATTACCCTTATAAAGCCAAGCTAGCTAAAGACTATAGTATCACTTCGCTTGCCATTGCTTGATTCCTTAGACCCACATAAATTTACTAAAGAATGTATACATGTTGGTGAGTTACCAAAATCATACAATTATGTTCGTTTAACTAATTCGTTTTCCATGTATCTTTAAGCACTCATTTCTTTTGTTACATATTATTTACTAATTGATGTTGCAAACGATTAATGCATTCATTCTATTTCAAATGAATTTAGACCAGCAAAACCCTGATATGAAACAAAAAACTTCATTAATCTACATAAAAAAGTTAGTAAAAGGGTTAGTAGAAGTTAGGAAGTATTACTCTTTTACCAATCCACCAAACTTGGTATCCTTAATTTGCACCTCCTTAGTATTAATTCAAGCTTCTAGAGCCACTTGATTTTCTTCTGCTATGCCATGCATTCCCGATATGTATAATACATATTCTTTTTCTCATATTTATATCAAATTAACCTAGTTCTTATGAACAAGACTTACGTTTGCTGCTTAACATTTTTTTGATGAAGAAACTACAAGAAGAAGACATTACAGAGGAGTAAGACAAAGACCATGGGGTAAATGGGCAGCCGAAATACGAGACCCTAAGAAAGCAGCTCGTGTTTGGCTTGGTACTTTTGACACTGCTGAGGATGCTGCCATAGCATATGACAAAGCAGCTCTTAAGTTCAAAGGCACCAAAGCTAAACTCAACTTTCCTGAGCGAGTTCAGGGAAAAACCGAGGTCGCCTACCTCCCTGGTGATTCAAGCAACTTCTGGTCTGAACATAATCCAAGCTTAGCAATGCCTCCTCCTCCTCCTCTTCCTCCACCTCCTCCTTCTCAGGCAGTCTCCGCGCAGCCAACTTCATACCCTCCCGACGCTTACCCTCATCTCCTTCAATATGCACAAATTCTTTCCAGTGATGATGCCAATTTCCCATACTATACTTCCAATCTCTTCAACCAAGACCCTTCTGCTCAGCAATTTTCATCAACATTACCTCCATCGTCTAGTTTCTTATCATCTCATCGTCATCAACAACAGCAGCAACGACATCAACAAGATTTGATGAGATTTTCATCCAGACATGATGGCTCTTTCAGTTCAGACTATCCGGAACATGGAAAAGACTCTCAACAGTGACCCTAGTGAGTGATAACCAAGATGGTAACTATCGTTGTGATAATATTGGATTAGCGTCATCATTTGGGAGAGGTGATTGAATAAGAGTTTCCAAGTATTTTTACGGTGTTTTGGGAGCTCGTTGCCTTCAATTAGCTTAGTACTACTCGACTTATGCATGCATGGTGATCACGAGCACACCAATTCAATGCTGGTCACCACAAGAGATTTACATATTCCAATCCGTGTATGCATGGTATGTAAAGCCTGCAAGAGAGTACTGCAAAGGGATCGTCGCGGTGGTTCACATTATGTAGGCCACACCCGTAATCTCTCTGCTGATCGAAGAAGTCGCCACCTTTATCCAATGTATGAATTTTTTTCAAGTATTCGCATATGGTCAATCTTTTGGGAACCGACTTTTGATTTTTTAGCTAAGTAATGATGTTGGAACTTGGACGTGGACATTTTGAATCCACTAGAAGTTCCAATAAATGTAATTGGTTTATTGATTCATGAGACATCATTTTGCATCAATCTTTCTTCTACTCTCCAGATTAAACTAGTATTTTATTTCTTTTGGGTTGGTCCATTTAGTAAAATAATTAAAAGTTTTTTCATAAACTAACGCAGTTGACATTAGATTTTTTTCTAAAATATCTTGTTATAATTTGTTTTTGCTCTAATTCACTTATCATGCATAGGTTTAACTAATTTATTTTCATAAAGTATCCTCCATAATTTCTTCATCAAGGTAAAAGGTCATTCTTTTCTATCGCACGCTCATCCTGGAAGTTAACTTCCCTACTTAGCGTATCGAAATTGACAAAAGTCACCCATTAATGTCAACTTCCTGAGCCAAAGTGGTGGGTCTTCTTCTATCATGTTCTCTGGTAGGCTGCCTGACCATTATTAGATAAGGCACGACTAACAATTCGTCCACGCAAAAGGAAATACCTCTGGGTCCATAACTAATTTAATAAATGATATAATCGCATAAAATTCAGTTACCTTACGATGTTATTGTACAGTATGAAGCGGTTTAATCTTACTAGGGCTTGTTTTAAAAGCTGTTGCTAGAAGAACTATGACAAATATTTCTGGTAAAGTTAATGTGAATAAGAATAGTTAAATTTTTGGTAATTATACTGAAAAGGCTATAGAATATTAGAATTTTATATAATTGTTATATACATAATTGTTCGATATATAATGATTAAAATTACAAAAAGTATGAAAAAATAAAATTGATACAAAGAATAAAATAGTTAATATGTTTCCTTTTAGTATTAAGATTATTTTTTAAATATCATGCCTTTAAAAAAGGTATGTAAAATATTTTCTAAACCATGATTTCAAGGTGAGTTTTTTTTAGTAAAACTACAAAATTTAAAAGTATATCAATTAAATATATTAAGAAAGGCAAATTTAAAAATCTCGAACAGAAACTTAGTTTCATAGATACTCGATAGTACTTGGTCCAACTCACCAGACAAAGGCTATAGACGCAAGAAGCGGGTCCGTTGGAAGTGCTCATCCTCCCAGGATTTGTTCTGTTAATGTACTATACATACAAAATGAAGAGAAAATGGAATTGGAAACATGGACTGGATAGAGACATGCTTTGTTTGAGATAAAATTCAGATAAATATCAATGATGTTTGCGATAATAAATTGGGATCAGATCATTTGTCTCTAATAATCTATTCTTAATCTGTTTTGACTGCTTTCATTTCTTTGTCTTTATTATTATGTGTACCTCTTTTCTTTTGATTCTACCTTTAATATATTGACGGTATGTCAATGATTATCGGATGGATGAAAGAACAGACTATTAATAACAAACGACCTGTTCCTGATGCATTAATTTACAAAAAGAATCGTCTTTTTGAAATTCCTGTATAAGTCACCACGTTCTACGTTCATTTCATTTATTAAACAGCCTTATATCTTTTTGTAAATGACTGATCTAATTTCCTCCCGAAGACGAGATCAACAGCTTGTTACGTAGGAGTGACCAAAGGGAGCACTCCCAAAACCAAAAGGGTTGTCACTTCAGAAGTTAAGCCTTGAAAATATGTGAGCCGTTTTTGGCTTCTTGTGAGCTTTCACCAACCAGTCAACTTCGGCAACATGCGTAAGACACTTTCTCTTTAGTCTTTATTCATATTCTACAATGAATCTCTTTCAAAGTATTAAATTAAAACGTGCTTGCCGTAATAGTCAACCTTATATTCATTTATTAGTAATTGCTGCTATGCCTGGCCGAAACTTGATAGAGAGACCTGCAAACGCTGCATAGGGATAGCCAATTAATAGAGCGACTCTCTAGTATAGGGATCCTAAATTTAAGTTTTTGTGTTGAAAACATAAATTAGAGTATATTATTATTATTATTATTATTTAAGTCCAGTCTCAATTTTAAATATTATTATTATTTCAATAATAAATTATAAATTCTCTTGTTTAATAAAAAGAGATTTGTATACATAGTGAACCTCCTTTGTGTATCCACGTGAATATAAAAATATAGATGCTATTGCTGTCTGCCTGAGTTTAATAGCTACCATTCCTTTTGTCATAGTCGAAAACGTATAATTGGTTTTCTCATCATGAAGGGTTCATCAGTCCGGACATTGGCAACCAAATAATTATAATGACCGACTTGACAAGGAGCAATCACATTGAATTGATGTGGACCAGTTAATATCAGATAAAACCGTTTTGTTTCTTGTAGTAATATAAACGACAATACAAAATCTTCAACCACAACCGTGCATGGCTCCACTTGTAAAACAAAAGAGCAGATATTTTTATAAATTTAATATTTTGATCCTTATAAACTTTGACTAAAATCTGTAACGAATCAAATCATGTTTTTTTATCTTAATGTCAACATATATTCAAGAGTCCTTTTGATTCATAGTTAAATCCATCGACACAGAGACACAAAGCAGGTGTTGTTTGGTTGATTTCCAAACGATGACCCGTGATAGAACTTGAACGGCCAAAAATTCAAGGCCTGAAGAGTTATCATTAAACTACTTGCCATGGTCCTTCCAGGATTAGGATATCACACAGACAGGAGCGGCTACTTTTGCAAAAGGCAAAGCAGCTCAACCTAGCTGAGTATTAAAGTAGAGGCTTTCGACTGTTACGCATGCACGGGCTTTGCCCACTTGTTTCGGCAGAAACAAGGTGACCCACTTTTTATCTCTGAAAAGCTCAAAGATTATCGGTGCGTGCTCTTCTTGAACTTGGATTATCAATGGAGTTAGGAAACCTTTTTGAAGTGAAAGCCTACATGCATGCATGCAAGACGACAAAGACGAGACAGAGAAAAGAAGGGAAAGTTCTTCTCCTTGTAGGGTTACCGCCATTACAGATTAGCATTATGATCCTCCCAAACGTTACGTAGCCCGCGTGAAAGCTGACGTTCATGGAAGCTTTTATTATTATTGTTATTGTCATCAGTTTGATTAGGACAAGTTGCTGTTCAACGTTTGTTTGCTTGTGCTGCGTTGTGGATCTGCTTTCGGCTTCAATGTCAAATTTTGCGGCTTCCTAGTTCCTCGTCATAGATTCAGCGTTCTGCGCTTATACTAGTGAGCAGTAGTACAATGATGATAGGTGGGTTCAAAAGGCTGCCGATTACATTTGTCCTACTGAGTGGACCCTATGTATTGTGTATAATAGGCCAAATCTATGAACCGGACTGGCCGATTGAATTGTGAACATGCATCTTAGAAGGAAACCGAGGGCGCATACCTTTTTTTTAACGAAGAAGACCCTACGTTTTAAGTTAAATTATTTAATAAACTAACTTTAATCAAAGAAATCGGAAATATCCCAGTGCAGGACAAACCTACTTTTTAAAAGTTAAACGCAACGTATTCGATACACAAGCCTGATCATGATATACGAATTTTTTATATATATATTTTTACAAATAAAGCTATGACTTTGTAGTCATAAAGAAACAATTTTACTGGTTAATCGAAGACTTATCTTCACAAACTTACTTTCTACTGATTAGAAAAACTTGTCAACCTGAATACAAAACGTTATTCCTCATACTTGAATATTATGAGAAGAACCCATGAACCCCTTGAGAGGCAAAACCTTCCTTAAATATTTTGAGAAGACCGCAAAAACCCCTTCCATGACAATCACTACGATATATATGTGTATTCACTAAGATTTTTTTGGAGACGATATGGAAATCATTGTGAAAAGTGACCTTTTGACGACGCTTTAAGAATTCATCGCTATAAGTTAATGATTTTACGTCGTTGAACTAAAATGTCAGAAAAGGGGAAATATTATACGATGTCTACAAGATATCGTCGCAATAACAAAAGTTTTAACGATGTTTATGATTTTCAGTCGCAAAAGAGAAACAAGTGGCGACGAAGAAAATTATCGTCTTCAGATGTATGGGAACTCAATGTGATTAGCATCAATTGTGGTTAAGCGTCACTAATTGTTCGAACAAATAGCGACAGAGCTAATTTGTGTCACTGAGTACATTCCTTTTTTGCGACGATTGGCTTAATCGTCGCACGCACAAGGTTGTGCGAGGATAATACGAAGCAACGATAAAAGAAAACTGTCACGGAATGTTCACCTTTAGCGGCGATTACTATCGTTCGTCGCCAACATTTGGCGATAAGTTGCTGAAGCATCGCGGTTTGTTGCACATATGGCGACCATTTGTTGTAGTTGTCGCAATTATGCTAGGATATTATGACGATGTTTTGTTTCGTCACTAAAAGTGATTCTTAAATATTTTCCAAAAGTTTTTTAGGAAATTTTGATGAAATTTTGTATGTGATAGAATTGTTAAAATTAATAATATTTGGAAGATAGTTTGTTAATGCTAAGTATACTTAATAATCATAGTTAAGGTTAATTATAATTGACATTTTTATAATTTATCCTAGTTAAGATATGTTTTATTGTGAAGTTCTTTTCAATGTTTAAAACATATTGTTGAAAAACAAATGGTAGGTTATTTAAAATATGAAAATAAAAATATTTTGGACATAAAAATATTTGTGAATCAAAAGTTTAAAATTTTAACAATACTAAAAATATAATAATTTTAAGTTAACATCTAGTCTTAATCATTAATATTTAGTAACAGTAAAATAATTATTTATAAAAATTTTGGAAATGATATCAATATAATATAATGATATATAATAAGTAGTACAAGATTTTAATTAGAACTTTAACAATTCTTACAGGCATAGAACAATAACAATAGTACGCAGCTTTACCTCTAATTAGTAGAGGGGTTGCTTTAAAAATTCTTACAGATAAAACAATAAATAAAGTTTGAAGTTGAGTCCAGCTAATTCCATCGATAAATGACAATAATATAATTATTTTTTTAGATTTCAAGTGACATGAGAGTCGGTAAAGGTAAATGAGTTCCCTATGTCAGGATTCTCAAGAAGGGTCTTGTACATTCAAAGGCACCAATTGAAATAGTGAAAGATCTTCCCTCAGATGTAATGTTGTTGACATCCTCTTCTAACAACTTCTTCACTATAGCTAAACTTCTAGATGATATAGTGAATAAGTCTCCAAATTTTGTATGGAGGTCAATTTGATCAGATGAATTGTCAATACGATGCGTTTCACTTAAAACACAATCAGTATAGAACTTAGATTGCTAGTTTAATGAAACCGTATAACGAACCTAAATTGGAACACATGCATACTTGATTAACCAGACATAGTCATTGGAATCGATGAATTTTCTAAAACAATCAATTTCCCTAATCCTTCACGGACTATTGTGACATTGGCCCTGCCTCTATTTCCATCTATATTCTCTTGAAGATTCAAGGAAGCTTAACACAACATATAGTATATACAATCAAATGTTCATATATATAATAGCTTCATAACAGGAAATGAGATCTAGATAATAAGGAAAGTGAGGTAGTTCGAATGATATTAAAAACCTTAAAGAAGAAGATCAGTCATGGAAGGTAACAAATTATTAGTGTATGAAGAGGGGAATTGTTCTCCAAAAATTTTTCTTTAGTAGGGACAATTTTGTTACATTCCTCCCAACGAAATGAATTTTCACCGTAAAAAACTAGTTGACATTCCTTGATGAATTATGTTAAGAATTATATTCTGCAAAAGTGAATTTAGAATAAAAATTATTATGTTGAACTCCAATTTCAATGATAAGTGAAAGTAATATAGTTTAATACTTAAACATCTTCAATCTACCTAATGAGATGAAAGTTACCCTTATTAAAATAAAAGTAATGCATTTACCCTTTATATCATATCTAAATTTTAGAATTTAAAGTAGATTACACATGACCATATTCTTGATGTATAGAAATATAGTATTATCTATATAGGGTATTATTACAAAAAGAGTCAAATACACTCTTAGATCTTTCATCAAATAGTTAGCAATTTGTCCTTAAAGAAGCATTAATGGTCGTGAAAAGAAGTAAACCTATATACAACCAAAAAAAGAAGATAATAAATCATCTTCGAAACACAAACACAAACACAACCTATACACCATATGATGGAAAAAGAACTCACAGTAAACAACTAAACGTATAAGTAAAATAGAGCACAAGAAGGAAGTTTGAAAAAAGAAAAGAACAATACAACATAGTTAAGGATGCTTCTTCAACAGTGATAACCACAATACATGAGACAAGCACAAGAGAAGGGACAGTGGTTATTGGACTATGTATGTAGAGGAATGTTGATGGTTAACACAAAAATGAAGAGAAGTTTGTTTTCCTGTTAATAACTAGTACAAAACGACATCGTTTGTTGTAAAGATAAACGATGTCGTTTTCGTTTTTGTCGGAAGAAATAAAACACAATTTTGTTAGTAAAAAAAACCGTTGTCAAATAGGAAGACATTGCTATATTCATTGCCACCTTTGCCTAAGATGAATTAATATGTATACATTAATAATACATTAAGTAAATCACCATATATTATAATAATAATAATAATAATAATAATAATAATAATAATAATAATAATAATAATAATAATAATAATAATAATAGAAGTTTATTAGAAATAATTTGTTAAATATTTCATTAAGTGAACAAAATTGATTGTACTAATGTTCACTTCTTATTAATCATTTTAGCAAAATAAAAAATTGTTTGAATATAGTATTAAGTTAACTTATAAGAAATAAAAGCTAGGCGACAATATTTTTCAATATTCTTTTCTAAATGGTATTCAACATTAAATATTTATAATTTTTAAACATGATGTTAATGGTGTTGATTGCATAACTGTAAAACAAAATTTAATGAACAATTTTGAATGTAATATGA
This sequence comes from Erythroxylum domingense, assembly GCA_025594535.1. NCBI lineage: Eukaryota > Viridiplantae > Streptophyta > Magnoliopsida > Malpighiales > Erythroxylaceae > Erythroxylum > Erythroxylum domingense. The sequence continues at coordinate 6,985,355 of JANQBM010000003.1, forward strand.
GTACTTCATATTATTCATTTTAGCAAAATAAAAAATTGTATGAAAAATGTTTAGTATTGGCGATGATTTTTTACTTTGGTAGCAAAATGTCTCTCAATTTGCAACGCTATTTTATTTTGATAGCTAAATGTAGGACATTTGGAGACAAATTTTATCTTTGTTACTAAATTAACCGGATGATAAAAAAAATAAGCTGAGAGGACGTTGTTTGTGAGATGACAAACAACATTGTCCTAGAGTCTGTTTTAACACAGACGCACAAATTTTTTATATTTCCCCTTTTGAGTTTTTGTCCCTTCCTTTCCACTTTCCCATTGTTTTAACACGAAAAACCACCGAAGTTTTGACCTTATCCTCTCTCCGCTCGGTTCTGTCCTCCATCGTCTCCCTGTGGTTTCTCTCAATCTGGTGAGTGGTGTTACGTTCTTCTTTTTCGTTTATCATTGAAGTCGAATGATGGTGTTTGTGACCTTTGATTTTTTATGTTAGTTGTTAAGTTGTTTGCATTAATTGGTGATGATAATGGTTGAAATGTGCTGAATATATGTTATTGTGGTTGAAGAAAGGGAAAATAGATAATCGTTTTTGTTAATTTCGATCGAAATTTCCTTACACATAACATGTTCGAAGAAAGTCCTGAGTCTACTTTTTGTACAAACTGGAAATAAGAAGAAACAGAGTTGTGGAAGAGTTTGTTGTGTATTGCCATTGAAAACCGTGGCTGTTAAATAGCCATTTACAGGAGATGAATTATCTACAAATTAGAAAATACAAACCTAATCAAATCAAAGGAAAATCAAAGTAAATAACAAAAATCAAGGAGTATAATAGATTACAGAAACA
>JANQBM010000003.1:6986609-7006012 GCA_025594535.1 Erythroxylum domingense
TCTTATTCTTTCAATCTCAATTAACACCATATGCTTCCAAAATTTATCCCAATTTCTCCATTTAATAACTCTAATCTAACAAAAAAAAAATTTTATCCCCTTTAATTATAATTAAAGTCTAATCACAACAAAATAATAAAATAATCCCAAAAATATTGAAAGAAAAATCGGGGTCCAACAGTTAAGATATGTTTTATTGAAGATTTGTTTTGAGTGTTTACAACGTATTGTTGGAAAAATACACACAACATAATTTTAAGTGTTAAAGAGTAGCATTAATTAATTATTAATGTTTACTAACAGTTCAAAAATTAGTTATAAAAATTTGAATAATTGTATCAATATAATAATATGATATATGGAGTAATACGAACTTTGAATTAGAAGGTTAACAATTCTTACAGTCATAGAACAAGAATAATAACAGTCCACATTCAATAATACGAAGCTTGACCCCTAACTAGTAGAAAGGTTATTTGACAAATTTTTACATATACAACAATAAATCAACTTTAAAGCTGAGTCTGGTTGATTGCATCGATAAATGACAATGATATAATTATTTTTTTGGATTCCAAGTGACATAAGAGTCGATAAAAGTAAATGAGTCCCCGATGTCTAGATTCCGGAGAAGGGTCCTTGCATGTTTGCAGGCACCAATTGAAATAGTGATAGTTCTTCCCTAAAATGTAAGGTTTTTCACATCCTCTTGCAACAACGTTTATCTTATAGCTAAACTTTTAGAGGATATAGTGCATGATTCTCCATATTTAGTATGGAAGACAAGTTCTTCGAATGAACTATCAGTATGAAACGGTTTATCTAAAACACAATAAGTATAGAACTTAGATACTGTTAGATTAGTAAACCGTTAAACGAACCGAAATTGGAGTGACATGCATACGTGAACGACCAGATGAAGTCTGTGGAATTGACGAATTTTTCAAAACAACCGATTTCACTAATCCTTCATAGACTGTTATGACATCGCTCCCGCCTCCATGGGTATATATGTCATCTTCGAGATTCAAGGAAGCTTAAAACAACATGTAGTATATATCATCAAATGTGAATTTATATAATAGCTTCAAAAAAGGAAATGAGATGTACATAATAAGGAAAGTGACATTGTTCGGATGATACTAAACACCTTGAAGCAGAAGATCGGCCATGGAAGCAAACGATCATTAATGTATGAAGGGGAGATTTTTTCTGCATTCTTTAGTTCTTCAATATGGACAATTTTGCCATATTCCTCCCAACGGAATAAATTAGTACCATCCGAAACTAGTCACCATGTCGACATTTCTTGATTAATAATATTAACAGGTATATTCTACAAATGTCGATTTAGAACAAAATGATGATATGTTCAACTCCAATTCCGATGATAAGTGAAAGTAGTCCAGTTTAGCACTTATACATCTTCAATGTGCCTAATGATATGAAAGTTACCCTTACTACAATTTCAGAAATTTATTGTGTAGTTTGTATCATATGCAAAATTTAGAATTTAAAGTAGAATAGACATGACTATGTTCTTGATGTACAGAAATATAGTATTATCTATATTGAGCTATATTACTATTAATGGAAATGAATAAAAGTAAAATACTCTTGAAGACCTTTCATCAAATAGTTACGAAGCTTTGATGAGGGAAGTGTTAAAGGTTGTTGGGAAGAAACCAACCCATATACAGGTGTCAAAGACAGACAGTAAATCTTCTTCGAAACACAACCATAAACACAACTTATACATCAAATGCATAATTAAGAACTCACAATAAAAACCTAAAAGTATAAGTTAAACTTAGCACAATTTTGTTAATGAAAATAAAACAAAAGAAAATTACAACTTCAATTAATGATGGTTATTCGACGGTGATGAACACAATATAGAACCCAAATAGAAGAGATTTTGATAAATGTTGATCTCTTGAACAAGAATGGAGGAGCCTTTTATTATGCTTATGATTGAAAACCTAATACAAAATGACGTTGTTTTTCTTGTTTAGGTAAACAATGTCGTTTCTTGTTTACTGTAATTGTTTGGAAGTACTATTAATTAATTTGCTACGACCTATTGTATTTGGTCGACAAACGTCAGATGTAATGACTAATATATGGTTCGACTAATAAGGTTAGTGGTAGATGAAGGGAATAAGAATGATGTTGTCATGTTCACTAAACATTGATTCATTTGGTAATAATGAAATGTGGTTTGCATTTCCTATTAATTCAACTAATAACAAAAATAAGATACTAATTTTAAAAAATTTTCCAATTTAATTTTGTTTATCTACCAAATTAAAATTGAAGCTAATCATTCCTAAAAATTAAACAAATGAAGAACAATTGCATATATAAGTGAGAAGATAAAATTTTCATTTTGTATGATGTATTAGGAATACCTCATATATATTAATCAATTAAGAAAATTAAGAAATTAAAGAGATTGCTTCGGTTTTGGCGATGATGTGGAAATTTGGTAGCAAATTGTCTACCACTTGCGACTAAGGACCTGTTTGGTTGAATGTTAATTAATGGAACGGAACAGAATGAAATGGAATGGAATGGAATGGAAAGGAAGGGAACGGTTTATAATAGAATGGAATGTAATATAGTGAAAAGTTGTTTGGGAGGGATGGAAGGATTCATAATGTAATGTAGTGAAACATTGTTTAGAAGATGGATGGAATGAAATGTAATGTATAATAAATGACTATTATACCTTTGATATTAAAATAGTTGTTGCAAGAGGTTTAACCCTATGATTTTAAAGCAGAAATCACGTCTAATTAAAAAGTCACGTACAACCGTGACAAATAATTTTTTATATATTTTCTATTTTAAAATAATAAAAATTTTAATACAAGTTTATTACTTTATTATTAATTATATACAATTTATTATTAATTATATAAAAATATGATTATTAATTATTTAATAAATTTTATTCTATTATATGTGATTTATATTTAAAAATTATTTATTTATATTTATATTTATATAGAAATATATACAAACAATTACAGAATATTTTTTATTTTCATTAATAAAAATTTTATTTATTTATTATTAATTATATACAATTTTTATTAATAATATAAAAATATTATTATTAGGGTAAGGAGAAATAATATAAAAATATTATTAATTATATACAAGGGGATTAGGGTTAGAAGAAATAATTGATATTAAGAAAAATTATTGAGGGTATATTAGGTAGTACGTATTTATTAGTTTACGTTCCATCCTAAACCCCCCAAATCGGAGGTTTCTTATTTTCACTGTTTAGGATGGAACGAAACGTAAAATGAAACCCTCCACTTCCATTCCATTATAAAACCCTCAACCAAATGATGGAATGTAATGGAAGTGTGTTACGTTCCATTTTGTTCAATTACTAAACATTTAACCAAACAGACCCTAAGTGTGGTGGTTGGTTGTAGAAATGGTCTTCTGCGATAAACGTACTCCGTTGCAAAAACTCTCTTATATTTAAATTAAACATATCTTTTTATACAAATAATAAGGTTAATGATAGATTAAGGACTAAAGGGTAAATGTTGTCATCTTAGTGATGAATTTGGTAAAAATGAAATGTGGTTTGCACTCATTAATTCATCTAATAATAAAAAGAAGATACTAATTTTTAAAAATTTTCCAATTCTATTTTGTTTATCTACCAAATTAAAATTAAAGATTAATAATTCCCAAAAATGAAGCAAATCAAGAATAATTGCATATATAAGTGTAGAAGACAAATTTTTCATTTTGTTATTTGTAATAAGAATACCTCTTATATATTCATTAATTAAGAAAATTAAGGATGTAAAGAAAATGCTTGGGTTTTGGCGACGTAGTGTATAATTGGTAGCGAATTGTCTACCATTGGCGATCATAGAATGACGTCGTTTGAGCTTTTTCCTCCCTCCCATTTTCACCAAAACTTTGCTACTTAAGCTCAACCGACCTTCTTCTCTTCATCTGCCTTCTGTCCTCCTTCTTTTGTATCTCAAATATTGTACTCTTCATCTGCCTGCTCACCTTCTGCTTGTTCTTCGACCTCTTCGAGTTCTCCCATCACTTCCAATAGTCCAAAGTAAGTCTAATTGTTTATGTCATTTGTTAACCAATGTGAAACCCCTAATTGTGTTCAAGTTTTTCATGTTTCATGTTCAATTTTTACATTAGTTGGTGATTGTGTATAGGTTTTTTTGCAGATTCTGTCTTCCTCTTTTTTATTGGAGCCAAAACCAAAGAATTTGTGTGGCATCTTTAGGTATATCCTCCCTGCCCACCACATGTTCGACAAAAGCCCTTCGTTGTATTTTTTTGGATTCCTTATGCTATGGTTTACATATTCCTAGTCAAGGTTTGAAGGAAGCTCTAATATGGTACAGAGAGATTGTCCTGTACTTAAAATTGTCAGGTGCTGCTATCTTCTCTATTCTTATTCTCCCTGTAGTCTGTGATTGCTTTCAGTGCTTCCTTTAGCCATTTACCATGATTGCAGAACCAGGAATGACCTCAAAATGAGCCTTGAAAGCTTATGATCTCAGTTCATTTTTAAAAGAATTTGAACCTCTTAGAAAATGAGTTATCTTCTTTTATTGTATAGCTGGATAGATAAGAGTTGGATGTCTCATCGAAAATGGTCAACTGAATATGTAAAAGGAAGAGTTTCATGCAATTTGTACATCAAATGGGTAATGAATGTAGCATTCGTTGTCTATACATCGATTGCTTAAATGTCAACTTCCAAAGTCAGGATGTGGTATATAATCACTTGCTAATCTGAGGCATAGATAAATTCTATAGTCCATGGATTTATCATGGTGAACGTAAGGAAGAAAGTTATAGTAAAAGTGGCGGTATATGTTATAATGACAATAACAATAATGATGTAGATGATTATGATGTGAATGATGTTGGTAATGATGGGATTGATGAGATGTTAGATGATTTTCAAAATTATACGGAGACTATGAATGAAATAGGAATGCCTAACATAATTGGTAGTATTACAGAAGATAATTTTGGGAAGTTATTGAAAGTTGCTCAAGAACAATTATATCCGGGGTGCTCAAATTTCTCACAACTATCATTTGTTGTGAAGTTGTTGCATTTGAAGGTTTATAATAAATGGAGTAACAAGTCCTTTGATATGTTAATTGACTTACTGAACGATGCATTACTTATTGGACATAAGTTGTCAAAATTGTACTATGATGCAAAGAAACTGTTAAGGGACCTTAGATTGAGATATATTTCAATTCATGCTTGTAAGTATGACTATGTTCTTTTTTGGAAGGAGAGTAAAGATCTTCAAGAGTATCATATTTTTGGTACATCAAGATGGCAGGTGGATGATGGAAGAGGGAAAAAATATTGAATAAAATCCTTTGATACTTCCCTATTAAACTATGATTACAAAGACTTTTTATGTTAACAAAAACAACCATAGATATGAGGTGGCATAAAGAGAATCGCATTGATGATAACATTATGCGTCATCCGACAGACTCAATGACATGGAAAGAAATTGATAGAAAGTTTCCATGGTTTGCACAACATTGTCGTAATGTTCGACTTGAATTGGCCTCAGATGGATTTAATCTTTTCGATAATATGAGCATAGTCAGTGATTCTAGTCCCATACAATTTACCTCTATAGAAGTGTATAAAGGAGCCTTTTATATTATTGTCTTTGCTTATTCCAGGACTTACTGCTCCTGGTAAGACATCGTTGTATATATGCAACCATTAATTGATGACTTAAACGATCTACAGGAATTTGGATTACAAACTTTTGATGTTGTTAAAGGCAAAACATTTATAATACATGCTGCTGTTTTATGGACTATAAATGATTTCCCAACTTATAGGAATTTGTCTGGGTGGAGCATTAAAGGGTATATAGCTTGTCCTGTGTGTAACCATCAAACATATTCAATGAGGATACAAAGTAAAATATATTATACGGGTCATCGTCGTTATTTAGAACATGGGCATAGATGGAAAAGAAGTAAAATGTTTAATGACATAATAGTATTGGGTGAAGCTTTGATGCAGTTGTCCGGTGATGATATTGTTTACCAGCCATCACATTTAGGTGACATTACACCTGGCAAACACCCAAATAATAGAAAGCGAAGGAGAAATGATGTCGAACTGAATTGAACAAAAATGACATATTTTTCAACTTGCTATATTGGAAGGAATTATAATTGAGACACAATGTTGATGTCGTGCATATTGAGAAAAACATTTGTGACTCCATTTTAGGGATTTTCATGGGAATTGATGGGAAATTGAAAGACATAATTAAGGCTAGACTTGACTTAGAAGACATGAATATTAGAAAGGACTTGCATTTGAAAAGAAGAGATGATGGGTCATACGTTATTCCCTCTACTTGTTACAATATGTCAAAAAGTGAGAAACAATCATTCTGTTAGGTCCTCCAATCATTCAAATTTTCTGATGGGTATACATCAAATATAGGCCATTGTGTGAATGTTAAAGAGGAAAAAATGTCAGGGTTGAAAAGTCATAATTGTCATGTACTTTTGTAACGATTACTTCCTGTTGGAATAAGTGGGTGCTTGTCGAAAGATGTATCTGTTACTTTGGGTCAATTGGGAGAGTTTTTTAAGAAATAATGTTGCAAGATACTTAAAGTTGAAAAGCTTGATAAAATGGAAAAAGACATAACATTGATTCTATGTAAGCTTGAACTATTATTCCCCCTATCGTTTTTTGATGTTATGGTTAATTTGGCGATTCACTTACCATATGAAGCAAAAATTTATGGACCAGTTCAATTTCGATGGATGTTTCCGATTGAAAGGTAATTCATATTAAATTCAGCAAGTTTTTTCTATGTTATTTGTTTGTAATAATTCCTAAGTTCATAACCAAGTTTTTATGCTCTCTTAAGCGTTATGTATGTAATAGAACTCGACCAGAAGGGTCTATTGCAGAGGCTTATATAGCAAATGAATCTTGACTTTTTGTTCAATGTACTTAACTGATGTGGGGATAAATTTTAATAGACCAAAATGTAACTTTGATTTTCATGATAACGGTGGGTTGTTTATTTTCTTCCAAAAAGTTAGGTCACTGGTGTGGGTAAATATGTGGAGTTAACTAAAGATGAATTCGAAATCACCCATTCGTATATTTGGAACAATTGCGAGAAAGTCGAAACATACATAGAGTACTATATTCCTTTTCATTCAAACAATCATATTACAAATATCTTCATTCACTCTGAGATCTTACTGTCGTTGTCTTTTTTAAATAGAGAACACAAAGAGACAATTTGCAGCAAGGGGATTATTAATGTTGAAGAAAGACATAGGCAGAAGTTTGTATCATGGTTTAGAAATCGAGTAAGTATCATATTGATTACATATTATGAAAATATGAGAATAAGTCTCATCCTCATATTTATTTTCAATTTGTAGTACAAATAATACGGTTACATAACCGTAACGTGCAATAAGCGAAAACAACATTACATAGTTTGGCATGTGGGACTCATATTTGTGGGAAGAAATACATAAGTTGCATTGTTAATGGGCTGAGACAAGATCGAGATATTCGAGTTGGATGTCAAAATTATGGGGTTGATGTTGAAGGATGTCATGAAGATGATTTCATTGGCTTCATATGTGAAATAATAGAGTTGCACTACATCAAGGATAAGAAGGTTGTTTTACTTAAATCAAAATGGTTTGATCTAACTGAAATGAAAGTGAACGGGCATATTATTAGTATAAATGTTAGTAAGACATGCTATGATAATAATCCTTTTGTCCTTGCAAGTCAAGTCAAACAAATTTTCTACGTTAACGATACTGTATTGGCTAGCAATAGGTTGTTAAAAAGTTTCAACAAAGGAATATCTTTGATTTTTGTGAAAGGAATATTGGTCAATTAGATAAGGATGCAAATAAAGTCTATCAAGAAATTGGAATGGATTTTAATAACGAAGGCATTCCAGTAGAAGATGTAGATATATCATCATTCCATAGGAGATATGTCGATCCTAACATAGTTCAAGTAGATGAAGTCCAAGCCCATCTTATCCTACAAACAAATGAAGACTATACTCAGTATGACTTAAATGACAATGATGATATTTTGCTCGAATATATTAGTGATGAAGAATCCAATGATAATGTACTTAATGATGATGATTTTCAAAATCTTGATCATGATAATGGAATATAAATAAATTGTTTATATTGTTTGAAATGTTATGTTCATAATTGCTTTATGTTGTTGATTTTTTACTTATGTTAATTTACGATGACTAGATGCATATTTTTAATGTTTTATTTATGTTTATGCTGAATGTTATATTGAATGTTTATTATTTGACTTCTGATCCCCTTATATTTATGTGGAATATTGATGTTTGAGTTAAGATTATATGTTATCTTTATATTTCGTTTTAGTTGTTCAATATAATGGCACTTGGTAGAAACAAGGGAAAGAGGATGGCAACGATCGAAGAACTTCCTCCCTCACAACAACCAACTCAATCCGACTCCATCGTTTAACAACTAACAATTGCATCCTCGAATGAAGACAATCACCAGCAACCTTTACCAACATCGTCCATTAGTGCTGAGGGGTCTTCAAGTCTGTTATTGTTAACCAAACATATTTACATTAATGCTGAAATTACTCATTATATGTTCAGTGTGTTTTTCTTATTATGATTTTTTTATTTTCAGGTTCCAATACTGGCATTAGAAAATGAGATAGAGGTATCACAAAAGGAGCTAAGACAGCTTGCTCCAAAATGCTTTAGACAAAGATTCGGTAATATTTCAATTCATTTGATTATATGTATTGTGATTTTACTTAACAAAAATAGTAAGTTAACTTATACGTGTTCTTCACAGATGAAGCTCAATATCGTTGATATCGACAAGCTTAAGGTTTCAAGTGGTGTTAGTTCACTGTTGAAACAAAGGGCGAAGGGTTATTGATATAGACTTCATAAATGTTACCAGTCTTTTCCTTCCAATGAAGAGGCAAGGAGACATGTTCTGAAATGGGTGACTCCAGAAAATTAAAATGTCATGTGTGATTATTGGGCATCTGCGAAGGTTCAAGTTTGTTATATTTCTTTTCATATTTCCTTCCATTAATTTTGTTATACATTTCATGACTACTTCTCTTAATTTAGGAAAAGTATGAGAAAGCCAAGATGAATAAAGCAAAAGTCAAGACTCCTCATAACACCGGTTCCAAATCATTTATTGTCGTTGGACAAGAATTTGTAAGTGTAAAGTTTTCAACTTATTATTCTATTTCTTAATACAATAAATTCTATAATCTTCTAATTTTTTAAATTCATATGATAGAGTCAAATTCAACTCTAAGGACAAGAGTGTGATAGTATCACACTATACAAGCTAACACACTACAAGGAAGGTGAAGGCTGGACGTCTGAAGAGGCACAAAGTAATTATGTATGTACAAAATAATTAATATTACAATTTAGTTTTTATGTAATACTAAGTAATAATTTTATAGTTAACTTAATTTTGTACTTTAAATTGTAAGACAAGATGTAGGAGTTGTTGCAGACATCATTGTCTCAGGAGAATCAGCTCAATGTCGATGACTTTTGCAACAATGTCTTTAGTGCAAGATTGGGTATATCAAAGGTCTTGGGCATGACCCTAAGCCTGTTGGTGCATCTTTATCACGACCAGCATATGACATGGCGCTTCAAAAGGAGAACCAGTCACTGAAGACTAAGTTACAATGTACAGAAGAGAAGTTAGATCGTAATGTAAAGAAGTGAACAAGCTTACAAAGATGGTCAAATAATTACTTGACTCAAACTATGTCAGTAGTAGTGACGATGAGTAGTCTTAGTTTGTTTATAAATTTTGTTCAAATTCTATAATTAACCTGTAATTTTTTTAATAAAATGCATTCTATTTTTAATGTTTATTTTATTTCAATTTATTATTATTTAAATAAGATGTCACCAACATTAATTATAAAATGTAACTAATTTATATTTCAAACTGTCTTAAAAATTGTAATAAATTAAATTTGTTTTTAACAATTATAATGAAATTTAAATTTAAAAATAAATGATTGTCACTAAAAGGTATTAGCTATCAAAATAAAATCGTCACAAAATGTTATTACCTACTTTTACAAGAACGTCTCTAAAAAAATTTACCTACAACAAACAATTAGTAGCTAAAACTATTCTAATACAAAAACAAAATCGTCAATAAAAATATTTACCTACGACTACAGTTTAGTTGGTAAAAACCTTTATCTACAAAATATATACTTCGCAAAATCCTATGTACGATGTTTTTGGCTCTCGTTAATTATATGTTTTACCGACGAATATAATGTGTATCCAAAACCTTTCTGCAACGATTATTTTTCGTCGTCAATTATGATTTCACATGATTTTTTAATATTTAAAGACGTCTGAATTCGTTGCCAATAACCTTATATTTGTAGTGAATCCACATTTTTCTCATATTTGAAAGAATATTTTTTATTTTTTTAATTTTATGTCCGTTTGATCAATTTTCAAGTTTCATCACAAGCTATATAAGAATAAGCAAAGAGAAGACATGTGAATCCCATAGACATTTTGTTTCTTCTATTTTATGTCCTATGGCTTTTTCACAGGAATTGTTCTTCGAGCAATCTCCATTGTTATGTGTTTCTCGACCTCTTTTATGCTCAATATGTTTACATACGACATTACCATCTCCAACACTCCTAACTTATCCGAAGAAACAAATTCAATCCAAAAGATCAGAGATTTGCTCAACGTTCGGACGTCTTATAGGATCAATGGAAAGAAATTTCTCAATTACTCGTAATTTTCTGCATATAACTAAAAGGTGAAAGGAAACTCTGTCATCTTTTGAAACGAGACCATCGAAAGTTATCTGACATCCAGAGTGCAGTATGAGGAAGTCCATGATTATTTCATGACTATAGAACTTTATGGACCCAATGTTCAATGATACTTACATATTTTTTACTACAGTAAAGGAGATTTAGAACTTTATTTGTCGCAATTATTCAAGAACTTGTAATGTTGTTCAAATATATGAAATCAAGATCAAAATTATTCATCTGAAAAAGAAGACAAAATTTTCACCGAATTTGCTAAATTGCTACAAAATCTGTGGTAGGAACTCAATTATATTCCCCTATAACTTTATTATATTCAATTTGGCCTTTAACTAATGAATTATTCTAACTTCTTGGACCAATAAAAGTTCCTAACTTGGATCATATTTTCTCTTGAAACATATAATCTCTATTTAGAGATTAATCAACCAAAATCTCTTTCGAATTTAGATAACCTAATAATGCTTTAATTCATTTTATAAAATCTCTCGATAGGTTTTTCCCTAACTTTGAAAGATCCTGCAGCTTTCTCTCGAATAGTTCATGTTTATCTCTCTTTATTCACGATGTGACCTAAACATACATGTCATCTCTTGAATTTTGAAGAACAAATCATGTATATAATCTTCCAATTTTATTCCTTTGATTCAATCAATTATAACAACGTGAATAAATTAAAAGAAAACTATAATTTCATTAAATTAAATAATAACTTAAGAGTATATCATATTCTAGGTTCTTCCTACCTAAATCTAATGCCCATTTAGTTCATAATCACATAAAGAATGTCAACATCAAATAATTTTAAAAAAAGATAAACAAACCATATTTTTGAACCTTGAAATCTCCAAAAAAATTGTTGAAATATTCCTTTTATCTCTAAAGAATGGTAAATTCTTGATCAAAACTAATTCAAAACAACTTTAAAATGACTTTTGAATGTTTTTTTGGCTAAAGAACACATCTTTTATATCTCCTCAATTTGTTAGAAAATGAAACCCTAACTTTTAATGAGTTACATTGCCTTAAATATAGGTTCATACAGACACCAACATAGGTACATACCCATGATAGTGTAGTGTACCATGTTCTTTATCCCAGGGTAAAACGGGACATGTAGGGTGTGTCAAAGAAACAAAAGCAACTATAATTGCATATGACCCTCAACACGAGTCAAAAAAATACGATGTTGTGTTATAAAGTTCTTATAAATACTATAAGAATTTTGTTATCTTTGACTAGAAAATTTAATAATAAAATGTAACGAATGCTTTCCTTTATGGTAATTTAGATGAAGAAATTTATATGAATATTCTACTAAATTTTAGAGAAAACACGAATAAGAAAGTTTATAAGTTGAAAATAGCTTTTCATGGGTTGAAACAATCCCACAAACCATAGTTTGATAGATTTTATAAAGTTATAAAAGGGTTGAGATATAAACAAAGTCAGGTGTTCATACTCTCTTTTTTAAGCACATGAATTTGGAGGGAATGATCGCAATTCTATTATATGTTGATGAAATTATTGTGACTGAAAATGGTAGAAAAAGAAAAAGAAAATTAAAGCAACCATTGATCAAGGAATTTCAAGATAAAGTAGTTTGAGAAATTGAAATACCTTTGTTAGTATCAAGGTGGCATATTTTATAGAAGAAATTTAAACTCAACAGAAATATATGATTGATCACTTGAAGGAGACAGAAAATACTATATGCAAATCAGTCGTTACACTAATGTACTCAAATTATAAGTTTCGAGAAGCAAAAGAAAAACTAGTTATTGATAGAAAGATGTACCAAAGGTTAGTAGACGTGCTCATATACCTTGCTCATATTTGATAGGACGTAGTTACTTAGTAAGCATAGTTGATCAATTCATGTATGATCATAGAGAGTCATATTTATAAGATGTGTATAAGGTGTTGCAATACTTAAAAGACAATACGGGAAAAATTTTGTTTTAAAGGAATGATCATCTCTCTTTAGAAGTTTATATTAATGCGGAGTGTACATGATCTATAGACTATAGTGAGTCGAAGAGCAACCACATGCCATACTTTCTTGGAGGCAATTTAGTGATTATTCTAGGTGAATTGAAAGTTAAGTGGGGAATTCCTATGGAACTCTACTATGGCAACCAATTAGCTATCAATATTTCTCATTTTGAAATTTTAATATAATTCAAGTAAGGCCTTTTTAAACATAAGTGAATTTTGTGAGTGCAGTTCTAAAATAAATTTGAAGAATATATCTTAATTAAATTTTAAGAATATTATTCTTTTATCAAAAAATTAATGGTATATATTATCACATATTTTTATTAAATTATATTTATGTTTTCAATAAAAGTATAAGAATAAATCCTATTACTAAATACAATGATTAAAAATAGGCCGTAAATATGCTTTTGACATGAAACAGAAGAGAAAATAATGTATCTTTTTTAATATAGGTTTAGAATTATAAGACAATATATATTTGGAATTAATTGTTTAAAAATAGGAAACAATTTCCTATAATCTCATAATTTTTGGGATATCAAAAACGAACTTTTCTAAATATTAATACAACAATGTGCAACTCAATACTCACTCTTTTCCATTCCTGACTTGAAAATAATTTTATGAAAACTTGAATTATTTAGTTCTTATGTTAGAAGATTAGTTAGTTGGCTTCTCGATTAAAGGTATGACATCCATACAAGCTCTTTCTCTAATTTCTCCTTGATGAAATATCTATCGATCTCATTATATTTTGTCTTGTCATGTTATGCAAGGTTCAAAGCTATAAAAGATCTTTAACATCTTTTAACACTTCGAATACTTATATAAGATGTAGAACTAGAAATTGAGCTCACATAATAAAGTAAGGGAGTGCTTGGTAGTAGGTATAGGAAGAAAGAAATAGTTGAGGAATGAAAGAAGATGATTGATAATATATTATAATTGGATGAACAACGTTTTTATATCTCCTTTAGGGCAATACTGTATACCTCCCAATATAGTGAGGAATAGTTCATTATAATTCATATTACCATTCTCTTATGTGAACTAAGCACACTCTAAGACTTATTGTTCCGAACACTGCATGCACTATGGAGGGAGCATTCACTACAACAGAAGAGGGTTTTGGTGATGATTAGTTTTGTCGCTGAAAGACAAGAAAAAAATCGTCAAACCAGTAGTCGCAAAAGCTCGAAAAGAAATAATTATCTGCGACATTTTCACAATTTCGTCACCCAACTGATTTTGTTACGATCAGTAGTTTTTTGTAAAATGTAATAGGCGAGGAGATAAAAAATTGCCACAAATGACGTACTGCATGTTTCGTTTCGGTGGGTAAAGGTTAACTTTGTTAACGTGAGTGTAGGTAATAATCTTTACAAATGATTTTTTACGTAGCAGAATATATTTAGCTACATTTTTGTAAACATAGATAAAAGTTATTAGAGACATTTTAAGAAATGTAGGTAAAAAGTTTTTGTGACGATTTTGTATTTATAGCTAAAAGGTTTTGGTGGCAATTTTTCATTTTAATTTATACTCTCCTATTACCAATTTATTATTTAATTATAACTATTAATAACATTTCTAATTCATGTTATTGTTTTTAACATGGTTTGAATTATAATTAAGTCACTTTTTTAATTATTGTTGGTGACATTGCTTAAATAATAATTAAGTAAAATAAAATAAAAATGTTTCATAATTAAAAATTTAATGCATTTTATACAAAAATGTAAATAAATGTTAATTACTAAAGTTAAGAAAAATTTTATGGATAAATTAAGACTCCTCATCGTCACTACTACTTACATAGTTTGCCCAGTACTTGTTTGACCATCTTTTTATGCTTGTTAAGCTTGGTCAACTCTTTTGTAGTGTGGTCTAAATTTTGCTCATTACGTTGTAATTTTTCTTTAACACGATCTAACTTTTCTTCATTACATTGTTACTAAGCCTTAAGCGACAAGCTCTCCTCTTTAAGCATTGTTACATATGTTGGTTGTGACGATAATGAACCAATTAGCTTAGGGCTATGTTTAAGACCTTTGATTTCACTTTAAAGTGATTAGGTAGCTCACATAATCCAAAGAAGCTAACACGATAACATTCTTCCACACATATGATGCATAATTTTTAGGCAAACAATATATCTTTAACATGAAAATTGAAGGTAGCAAGGCATATTGGGATGGTCATATTGTTGCCAAAGAGATATCCTTTAAGAACCAAACTGTAACATACTTCTATGAGCATTTGGAGATGAAATATAAACACATCTTTAAAGCATTTTAGTGTAATGAAGATGAGTAGGTAGCTAAAAATAGTTTTGCCATTGAAGAAGATAGATGACTGCTTGTGTTAATATCATTCTCAATATTCAAAAGTGTTAAAATATCATTAGCCAAGTCAACACACAGATATATTCTTGGCTCAAATCCATGCTGTTAATATTTTACTGTTTCTGTAATCTATTATACTCCTTGGTTTTTGCTATTTACTTTGATTTTCCTTTGATTTGATTAGGTTTGTATTTCCTAATTTGTAGCTAATTCATCTCCTGTAAATGGCTATTTAACAGCCACGGTTCTCAATAGCAATACACAACAAACTCTTCCACAACTCTGTTTCTTCTTATTTCCAGTTTGTACATGGTATCAGAGCAAAACCATGGTAGAATTAACAAATCAATTTTCTTCCCATCATACTAATGCCCAGCACTCCTTTTCTGTCAAATTAAAATCATCAAACTATCTAGCCTGGAAAACTCAATTCCAATCTCTCCTCAATTATCACAATCTTAATCACCTCATTGATGGCTCCCTCCCACCCCCGAAAACAATTAAATCCCCATCTAATCCAGCTGTTGATATCCCAAATCCGGAATACACAACTTGGTTCAAACAAGACCAGCTTCTACACTCTTGGCTTCACTACTCTCTCTCTGAAGAAGTCTTCCCATATATTGTTGGGTTAAATTCCTCTTAAGAAGTCTGGCAAGCTTTAGCACAATCTTTCGGCTCTGTCTCTCAAAACTGTCAACTTCAAATTCACATTGAACTCCAAGAACTCAAGAAAAATGATCTCTCAATTTCTGCTTATCTCCAACGTGCAAAGGCACTCAAAGACGAGCTACATGCCGCTGGCCGACCCCTCTTTACAGCTGAATTCAATGCCATTATTTACAGAAATATTGGTTTTGAATATCACAACATCATTACTGCCTTGAACCTCCGTCCCGAACCTGTTCCTTTTCATGAGCTTCATGGACAGCTTGTTGCTCATGAAATACTTCTTAAAAGTTGTCATGAACCACCTCAAGAAAATATGGTATCTCGACATTTCAATAACAATTCACTTCCTCCACTGCTCCCATTACCAAATTCAAACCCCAATTGGCAACGAAATTCTAATTCTAAACCCAAAGGCCCGTGTCAAATATGTGGACTACGAAACCATACTGTTGATAAATGTCGTCACTGTTACAAAAGACAAAATCAAAATGCAAATCAACACCAAATCACTCAACAACCGATGGCAAAATTTTCATACAATTGCCCACCACCACCTGCATCCTATCCACCACCGCCTTCACCTTACTACCCCATGTTCAATCACTATCTACCCCTAACACTATTCGTAAACTACTCCAACACATCACCCAACGAAAATAATTGGCATCCTGATACTGCAGTCAATTATCATGTCACCCCAGACATTCAATCACTCAGTGCCGCTGCTGAATATCAAGGTCCGAATAATCTTCATGTCGGAAACAGTGTTGGATTGCCAATCTCTCACACTGGTACGGTTACTATCTCTTCTCCTAATGGTCCTCTTCTTCTAAAAGATAATCTATGTGTTCCCAAAATTGTCAAAAATCTCTTGTCTGTCCAAAAATTCACCAGTGATAATTATTGTTTTTTTTAATTTTGGCCTCACTGTTTCTTTGTTAAGGATCAGGTCACCAAAAGAATTCTTCTACAGGGTCCAAGTGAAGATGGTATCTACACCCTTAAACTAACTCTCAAGTCTGCCCTGACAGCTACCGTCCCGTCATTTTCTGATTGGCATTTTGCCTTGGGTCACCCACATCGTCGGACAGTGTCCAAAATAATAAAAGACTTTAAGTTACCTTGTTCCAATTTTGAGTTTACTCCTTGTTCAACGTGCAATTTAGGGAAATTGTCCAGAATATCTTTAGCATCAGTTGAACATAAAAGCACGAGTCCTTTTCAAATTATTCATTCTGATGTTTGGGGCCCTGCGCCTATTGTTTCTAGCCTAGGTCATAAGTATGTTCTTTTGTTTATCGGTGATTATACTCGATTTACATGGATATACTTGCTCAAAAATAAAAGTGAAGTTTATGATTTTTTCTTCAATTTCAGTCTTTTATAAAGCGTCAGTTCAATTCTACAATATTAGCCTTTCATTCAGATTGGGGAGGGGAGTATCAAAAATTAAATAAATATTTTCAACAAAATGGGATAATCCATAGAATAGCATGTCCTTATACCCACGAACAAAACGGCACTGCTGAAAGGAAAATTCGTCATGTTATTGATAGTACACTCACCTTACTGTCTCATACAAAAGTCCCATTAAAATTCTGGAATTATGCGGCCGAAAGTAGTGTCCAATCTATTAACATTCTGCCTTCTCCAACCTTACAAAATCAAAGCCCTTACATGTGTCTCTACAAATCTTCACCAAACTATCTTGTGCAACAACCCTTCGGTTGCACTGTGTATCCCTTTCTTCGACCCTATTCAACTCATAAGTTCTTTTTCTTAGGGACCAGCCTATCTTATTATGCCCATCGTTGTCTTGACCCAAAAACAAGTCGGGTTTATCTTGCTTGTCACGTTAAATTTGATCCTACAATGTTTCTTGGCTTCAATACAACCACAAATAAGAGTCCACCCCCACCCGAAACACCTTGGTTATCTCTCTCAAATCAGGTACCTCATCATGTGGATACTCCAGAAGGATTTTAAGGTACGACTTTATCTTCTTCTACAGAGTCCAACTCAACCACAAATACTATTTATCCTACCATCCCACCCCACACAAATAGCAACCACGCAAACTCTGTTCCATCTCCTTCTCCACAAAATCACATCGTACCACATGGTGAACCTTCGAATCAACCTGCCCTCGACCTAGTTGTTGACATCTCTTCTCACTTTTCCCAACTTCCTCCATCCCAAAATCCTATTAGAACTCACCCTATGCAGCTTTGACAATCTACTCATCAAAAATGGCATGCATGTATCTCTATGAGCAAGCCTGATTATTTGTCTTCTGAGCCTCAGACCTATAATCAAGCCCAAAATCATCATCAATGGAGACAAGCAATGGAATGTGAAATTAATGCTCTGTTGCAGAATAAGACATGGCAGTTGGTTCCTCACCCTCCAAACACAAATATTGTGGGTAATAAGTGGCTCTTTCGTATTAAACGGAAAGCTAATGGGGAGATTGAGCATTACAAAGCTCGGTTAGTTGCGAAAGGATTTTCTCAGGGGATTGATTACAATGAGACTTTTAGTCCGGTAGTAAAGGCAACTACAATTCGCACAATTTTGTCTCTAGCTATTATTTCTCAATGGCAAATTAGACAACTTGATATATACAATGCCTTCCTACATGGACACCTTAAAGAAAACATCTTTATGGCTCAGCCGCCCGGATTTATTGATTCGGTTCATCCGAATTATGTATCTAAATTGCAAAAGTCTTTGTATGGGCTTAGGCAAGCACCAAGAGCTTGGTTTCATCGGTTGAGCACTTTTTTGTTACAACTTGGTTTTCAAGCTTCCAAAGCAGACACGTCCTTGTTCATATATAAACAGGGTAATATTCAGTGCTTCATTTTGATTTATAATCACATGTTCGGATCCTAGTAAGTTGGAAGCTTTCTTACAAGCTCTAAAGTCAACCTTTCCAGTCAGTGATCTTGGTACGTTGAGTTACTTCTTGGGAGTTGAGGTAATTTCACAATCTTCTGGAATCTTGTTGTCACAACAAAAATATATTCTTGATCTTCTGCAGCAGTTCAATATGCGTGACAGCAAACCAACCTTAACTCCTATGGCATCTACTCCACCCCTATCAAAACATGGAGGTGAACAAATGGTTGATGGAGAAAAATTTCGACAACTTGTTGGTTCACTGCAATATGTCACTCTAACTAGGCCCGACATCCCATTCACCGTCAACAAGCTGGCACAATTCATGCATCAGCCGACATAAGAACATTGGGCTGCTGCTAAACGATTGTTGCGATATCTAAAAGGTACTGTGTAACATCCCGTTTCCATATAACGGATTGAATCATGGAAATTGGTACACGTGAGATTAATCGAAGAGATTAGAAAAACACATCTAATGCTCATGCACTTGTGAACAGTGATTTTTGCACATGAAAAATGTCTGTACATGCATTCATGACATTTCCCGGTATT
>JANQBM010000003.1:7008413-7030645 GCA_025594535.1 Erythroxylum domingense
TAAATAAATTTGTTCGTTTTAAGTGATCCTGTTCGTCTAAGTATGCCCTGGTGGGGAATCCCTCCCCCGTGAGCCTCGGGTCCGGATGTCACGCAGGATGTCGGGCTCGTAGGACCCGCCCGGGGAGGGGTTCCAGCATTAACTATAATAAATTATAAAAATGTTAGTTTGACAATTTCAGAAAATGTGAACCCTTTGGTGACGATTTTGGCAAATAGTCACCAAATGTGTTGCAAATTACCGTGAAACCTTTATTGATGATTTTTAGAAACTATCACTAAATGTGGACCATTTAGTGAGGATCAAAACAAAATTCGTCACCAAATGTTGATCCTTTGGTGACGCTTCTCAAATATCGTCACCAAATGGTTATTTTTAGTGACAGTGTAAAAAATGTAGCAAAAAACACGTAGCCAAATGTCTACGAACCTTTGGTGGCGATTTTTGAAAATAGTCACCAAACATCTTTTTAGTGACGATTTTACATAATCGTCACCAAATGTGAACCCTTTGGTGACGATTTTAGAAATTGGTCACCAAATGTTTACCAAATTATGGTGACGATTTCTGAAAAGCGTCACCAAAAGTTCATTTAGCGACGAATGTTTAAAATCGTCGCCTAATGTGGACTATTTTTGACGATTTTCAGGAATTGTCACTAAACGTCCACCATTCATCACCAAATGTTGATCCTTTTGTGGCGCTTTTATAATAGTCGCTAAATGCTTAGTTTAGTGACAATTTTAAAATTGCTGCAATATGGTCGCTTTTAGCAACGATTTTTGAATCGTCGTTAAAAAAACGTAGCTAAATGTCTACTTTATTGTAGTGATTATTTTTTTATGATGGGATACTTACAAATATTAATGATTTTAAATTTTTAGAAAATATTAAAGAAATGACTTTAATCAAATTAATTAAATTGGATTTTAAGGTTAAAACAAATAACTCTTGACACGATTCACAAGATAGGTGATTTAAGTAGATAACTTTTAATTTCATGAAATAAATGTTAAAAAAGTATGGATAAATTTATAATATTTTCAATTTTTAATTAATAAGTTTTTTTTAATTTTTTAACAGCAACATATTTAGCATTATTCTTGTCAAATATTCAACATTAACTTGTAATTATTTGGATAATTCATTATCTAAAGTTTTTTTACACTAAATTTTTTAATTGTAATTGCATAAAAAGGTTATAATTTGATGATATAATTAAGTTGTTTGCTTTGCCTTCTAAAATCTGAAAATATATGGTCAATAAAACATTGTTTAGTAGACTCAGTCTATTAGGAACTTTATTGAAACTTAGAGATAAATGGATGGAAATCACTTCATCAAGTCAGTACTCTATTGAACTCTACAGTAGGAACTTGATCTTGCTTGATGTGTATTAAGTTATTTAAACTTGACAAGCTTGATGTAGATTGGTATAATTTGATTTGGAACAAATATACTACCTTGAGAACACCTTTTATGTGATAGCTTGTTGTCTTAAAATATGTGGCTACGAATTCTGGATTATTGAAGTTTGATTTTGAATAGAATATGAATAATGAGAAATATTGCATTCACTAACTCGCTACCATTATAGTAAGCATAATGAAGAAGATACGTAATGAATGAGAAACTTTCTCATATCTTTATTGTAACCAGTAGATCCAATATATACCAAGTTTTAGCACATACAATGTGTGCTGCTGTATTAAAGAAACGATTAAAAAAATATGTACAACTCATCATGACGAATATTATACAATATGTATGTTTGAGACAAAAAAATAACAACCATAACTTCTAAGAAAGAGAAAAGAAGAACGATGCTTGCTGCTTTGCTGAGCTGAGTTGAAGCTTCATATATTTTAACATCCCCTCCTCAATTTAAGTCCTGGTAACAATCACAAAGGCCTAACTTATTAACTAATAGAGCTCTGAGGATTTTTGTGAAAGAATCTGCTAACTGTTGAGAAGAAGATATCTTTTGCAGTGAAATGAAGCCTAACTTTAATTGTTCCCTTACAATTTAATAGTCAATATCTAGATGTTTGGTTCTTTCATGGAAAATTGGATTGACTGTTATATGTAACGCAGCTTAATTGTCACAGTGAAGAGGTATAAGAATTGAGTTTGGAATATGAAATTCTTTCAAGATATATGAGATCCATTACAGTTCACATACCGTTGATGTCATGGATTTGTACTCTGCTTTAGCTGAAGATTTCGACTCGGTGGTTTGCTTCTTTGTCTTCCAGCTAACAAGAGACTTTCCTAAGAAAATGCAGTATCCTGTTAATGATTTTCTGCTATCAATACGGGACCCAATCTGCATCACTAAATGCTTCTAATCTCAAAGAATTATTTGCTAGAAAAAACAGTCCTAAGGAAGGACTGTTCTTGATATATCTCAGAACATGCAAGGTATTTTTCAAGTGAATCTTCCTAGGATCATGCACATACTGGCTAATATGTTGTGTAGCATGAGCCAAATCAGGTCTTGTATATCCCAGGTAGAGTAGTCTTCCTACTAATTTTCAATAGGAATATGGGTCTTCTAATTTCGGACCATCTTCAACACTCATTTTGTGACCCTTCATTAATGGTGTAGCAGTAGGTTTACTTCCCATTAACCCTGCATCTTGAATCAAATCTAGAACATATTTTCTTTATTTAACATATGGTTAACATAGATACCATCTTCAGATCTTATTATTTCCAGACCAAGGAAGTATTTTGCGTATTGAAGATCCTTTATGGTTAATTTAGCATCCAGAAAAGACTTTACTGTTGCAATTTCTTCTTTAGAGTTTCCTGTAAGCAAAACATCATCCACATATACTAGTAATGCTAGAAATGTATCGGATTTAGAAAGAGTAAAAAGACAATTTTCATGACATGATTGTCTAAAACCATACTCCTATAATTGTGAAGTCATTTCAGTGTTCCATTGTCTAGAGGCTTGTTTGAGACCATATAGTGATTTTCTTAGCTTGCATACTTGAGTTGGTTTAGCCTTATCCTTTTGGTAATGTTATAAAAACTTCTTCATCCAAATAACCATGTAGGAATGCATTGTTGATATTAAGTTGATGTAGATTCCATGACTTTGATTCGACAATGGCAAAAAAAATCCTGACAGTCACTACCTTAGCCACAGGTGAGAAACTTTCATGAAAATCTACTCCTTCAACTTGATTGTAGCCTTTTGCTACTAATCTTGCCTTGAATCCGTCAATTTTTCCATTCTCATTTAATTTTACCTTGAATACCCACTTACATCCTATAGGCTTCTTGTCTACTGGTAATTTTGTAATCTCCCAGGTTTTTTTCCTTCTAAAGCTTCAATCTCTTCAATTATAGCCTTTACCCATTTTGGATTGTTCTTTACTTCTTGGTATGATCTTGGCTCCTGCACTTCAGATAAATTGGCAACAAAACATATATGTGCATTTGATAAGTGTTTCGATACAGTGTATGGATAGGTAGGAGTGTATTTGGTCAGTTTGCTGATATTTAGAGGCTTTTGATAGCTTGGTATATCATGTTCAATGTTTAATACATAATCATTCATCCAATTTGGAGGTTTTCTCAATCTTGTACTGTGTCTAATAGGAGCTGTCTCGGGTGAAGGTGTGGGCAAAGGTGAATCACTAACTTGCAGTTGTTCATCATCATTTTCGGATTCTACTTGTGTATGCTCAATAGGATTATTAAAAACAGTATCCTCTTCTATGGATTCATTTGGGTTATCTGGTATGATAGGTAGAGGAATTTGATTGTTTGGGGTCATAATGACATAATCTTCCTTGGTTTTAAAGGAATAGATATGTTCATGAAAAACTACATCTCTAGACACATTCATTCTGTTATTGTCTAGATCATATAGCTTGAATCACTTTTGTCCTAGTGAATGTCCTAAGAAAATACTCCTAAAAGCTCTCGGAGAAATCTTGTCCTTGTGAGGTAGAGTATTTGTTGCAAAATATAGACATCCAAAATATTTAAGGTTATTATAGGAAGGTTTCCTTTTGTGGAGAATCTCATAGGGAGTTTTCCAGTTTAGGACAGCAGTAGGTAATCTGTTTAAAAGAACTGTGGCATGTAGGATGGCTTCCCCCTAAAATTTTCTTGGAATGTTGGATTGAAACATCAAAGATCTTGGTAATTGGAGTATGGATCTATGTCTTCTTTCTACTATCCCATTTTGCTAAGGTATGTAAACACATGTTTTTTCATGTATAACTCCAAACTCACTGAAAATCTGCTGGCATTTCTCTCCCACAAACTCTAATCCATTATCAGTTCTAAGCTTTTTAACTAATTTCTCAAACTGATTTTTAGCCATGACAATAAAATTCTTCAAAATAAATGCAGTATGAATTTTATTTTTCATTAAAAAGGTCCATGTACATCTACTTAGATCATCTACCACCATGAGGAAATAATTTGCTCCTGTCATACTAAGATGTCTATATGGTCCCTATATGTCAATATGAATTAATTCAAAAACATCATTTACATGATGCTACTTTGCGAAAAAGGCAATCTGGTTTGTTTTACAAGGGGACAAATATTGCAATCAACAGAAAATTCAATTTCTTTCATGAAATGTAAATGTTTAAGAACAATGTCTGAAGGATGTCCCAATCTTTGATGTCATGTGGGAATATTGACATCAACTACATTATTCAAGCAATAAACATTTGCTCTATCAGGTACTAGGTTGAGAAAATTGCAGTATCTATGGATAACTTCTGGTGTGAATGAACTGGAATCAAGTATGTATAGATTTCCCTCCAATTTTCCCACTCCAAAGACTCTATTAGTCTTTAGGTCCTGAAAAATGCAGAACTTTGGGTAAACTTTACAGCACAAGAATTCCCTTTCAACTAATTTGCTTACTGATATTAGGTTGTGTTTAAAACTAGGAATATATAGAGCATTTTTCAACTTCACATTATCATGCAAAATCACATCTCCGTATGACTTGACTTGTTTAACAGTCCCTTCAAGTAGATGAACAAAAAGTTTTCTGGTTAAAGGTTTTTGGGAGGTGAATGAATGTTTAAATGCACATATATGATTATTTGCACCAGTATCCACAATCCATTCATCTTTATGTTCATCATATATAAGTTTAAGAACAGAGTTACCTGCAAAATCTGATATCTGTGAAAAATTCACCTGTTCTGGTATTACCACATGCTTTCCTTTTAGAATCTTGGTAATCTCTTATTGAAGCATCTCTGTGATTGCAGGTGACCACTGCATCACTGACTCTTTCATATCATTACTGTGATTGTCTTCAAGTGGATTGTTAACCATGTTGACTTGCCCCTTTGCAGCTCTATCCTTCTTCAACTGTTTATACCAATCTGGGTACCCATGAAGTTTAAAACAAGTATCCTTGGTATGTCCTCCTCCCTTGCAATAATCATAGCTTCTATCATCTTTCTTTTGTAATTTCGTTTTCTTATAGGAATTAGTTTTGTTACCATCAATTCCAGATCGCATTCCTTTAACCATCATAGCAGTCACTTCTGTATTTTCTGAGAAATTTGTTTGAACACTTTTCTGTTTCTCTACCCGCAGAATCATTGGGTAAGATTTATTAACTGAAGGCATAGGTTCCAGAACTAGGATTTGGTTGCTAACATTATCATAGCTTTCATTTAAACCCATAAGAAATTGCATAAGTTTCTTCTGAGATATAATATCCAGAAAATCTCTAGCAGCATTGCAAGTACACCCTCTCATAGCACCACAAGAACATTATGGAATCGGCTGTAAAACATTTAGCTCTTCCCATAATTTCTTCATTTTACTGTAATACATGACAACAGAGGAATTACCTTGCTCCACAGAAGAAATATGTCTTTGAATCTGGTAAATCTGAGGACTATTTCTCTCACCAAACTACTCCTCTAGTTCCTGCCAAAGTTGTTTAGCCAAAGTAGAGTAGATAAAAGTTTCTGGTATATCCTTCGACGTGGAGCTGATTATCCACGAGCTAACTATTTCATCCACCCTTCTCCAGTTTGATGGAGTAGCTTCATCTGTTGATTCTACTGTGGTACCATTGATGAATCTCAGCTTGTTCTTGGCCGCTAGAGCTCTCCTCATGGATCTGTTTCATGTTAGAAAATTTTTATCATTGAGCAACACAGTTACAAGAGCTACTCCTAGGTTATCGGATCCTTGTAAAAACAAAGGATCATCGAAATTTTGAGTCATATTTGTGGGTCTATTTGCGAGATCAACAACTTCATCGACATTTGCCATGACAAAAAATAATCGAGTGATTAAACTTTAGAAAACAGGGGTAGACAAGATTCACAGATTCAAGAGACAACCTCTGATACCATGAACAGAATATGAATAATGAGAAATATTGCATTCACTAACTCGCTGCTATTGTAGTAAGCATAACGAAGAAGATACGTAATGGATGAGAAGCTTTCCCATATCTTTATCGTAAACAGTAGATCCAATATATACAAGGTTTTAGCACGTACAATGTGTGCTGTAGTGAAGAAATGATAAAAAAAGATAATATGTACAACTCATCATGACGAATATTATACAATATGTACGTTTGAGACGAAAAAATAAGAACCATAACTTCTAAGAAAGAGAAAAGAAGAACGATGCTTGCTGGTGTGCTGTGCTGAGCTGAAGCTTCGTATATTTTAACATATTTGATTCAAGAAGTCACTTGTAGTTTGTGTAACAGGGATATGGATCACACACACTTAACTGCAATTGTTTGCTAGAGCTACAGGTAAAGAAAGTGTTCTGTATCAAGAATCCATCATGTAAAACAATATAACCAACAAAAAGACAGTTAACGAATGAATGTTGGGCTCGATGAATAAAAGCCCATGAAATGTTCATTTGGACACATTTTGAACCCAACCTTACAAGTGAAAAGACAGAATCTTGGTTTCAGGAAGAGTGTGGTAACTAGCAGATGGCAGTGTACAAGGAGGTCCCTTTCTCAGATAAAGATCAATTATTGGCCAATAGATGTGTAAAGTTTGTTTCCTTTTATGAATCGCAAATGAATGATTGTAGTTAATTGGAATATTAAGCAAAATAATGAAGTAATTCATTGCGAACTTTCTACAACCGGAAGCAACCCAGGCCAAAAGAAACAAAGAGCGAGCTTGTTAGACATGGCGTCGCGCATGTTATCCACGGCGTCCCTCGTAATCTATCCTCCTAAGCTCGGCAACTCTAGACGGAAAACCCAATTTAACCCCTCATCATCATTATCATCAGGTTTCGGTAAAAGTGGAAGAATTGGTGAGTGTAATAGAAGAACAGGACGGCTGAAGTGTGAGGCTGTTGGAGAAGGCTCTCAGTCACAGGCTCCCACTGTCTATAAAGGGGTTTACGGTCCTTGGACTGTTGAAGATTCAGACGTCCGTGAGGTATCTAACTGCCTAAACTTTCACACTTTTATCTTTAAATATTCAATAATTAGAAAGAACTGGAGAATCGAATTCGACGTGGGGTTACGTAATTTAAATTCATGCCTTTTGATCATTTTTTTTCCGAGTACTTGATATATCCATTAATGTTTAATGCTTTGCATGAGGATTTAATTATATATGCCTTTAGGATTTAACAAGTCGATGCTTGGGTGGATGTGTGAAGATAGGTAGGTAGACATTTGAGACAAGGAGATACCTGACCCAAATGTCTGTTCTTAATTTATAGAATATGAATTCTTTGTTTCGGAAGAGCAAAAGCCAGCTGCAATGATAGTGGATATTTTGGAATTGTGATTGTTATGTTCTTTATATGTGTTGAATCCTAATCCCCTGCCATTGCCAAATCCCTCTAAGCTCCGTAAGTGAATTCGACAACTGGGGGGCATATGGACATAGATCTATAGACTTGCTTCTTTACAAGTTTAATCAATTTGCAAATACTTAAGAAATTGATATGGGGATGAATCTTGGATACAAATTAGGAAATTGCCATTAGTTATTCTTTTGATTGAAAAATAAATAAACAATGGGTTCACTGATACAGGTAATTTTGTACAGAGCAGGGCTGGTTACTGCTGCCTCGTCGTTTGTACTTGCTGCTTCGGACGCATTTTTACCCAGTGATTCCCCTTTGAATAGCATAGTCAAGCAAAATTTTGATCTAATATATATCCTTGGAGCCGGTGGATTGGGCCTGTCATTATATTTAATTCACATATATGTCTCTGAGATTAAACGCACTCTTCAAGCTTTATGGGTACTCGGTGTTCTTGGATCTTTGGCAACATACACAACTCTTGCTCTACCAGCTGGTCAGAGCTTGGTAGCTTACGTTGTTGATAACCCAACTGCTGTCTGGTTTGTTGGTCCTCTCTTTGCAGCACTGACAGGACTTGTCTTCAAAGAAGGTAATAGTATTTTTCATTGGAACTCGATCAATCTCTGCTTCTTACTCTTAATCTATGTATGTAATGGCTGGTACATAGAATAATCTTTTAGTCTATTGATATGATATGAAGCTGAAGTTTAGCCATATATATCAAGCTTAAGCTTCATTCTTGTTAGAGGTAAAATTCTATTGGAAATTCTGCGGTAAATGGAATATACAAAATTATGATTAATCAAATTTTTGCAAAGTCCAGTATCCATTTTCATTCAGAATTGAACCATACTGATACAATAATATCAGACCAGGGCAGGAAGAGTAAAATCAAACATTGATAGAAAAGATCTCTTGTCGGTCAGGCATTTGGGATTGAGTGCAGTACAATTGACAGTTTTTATGCTTGTACTTCCATCTTTTAGTTAGTTCTTTCCATGTTTTAAGTCATTGAAAGGAGAAAACTTCTTTGTATAAATCTTTTCCTGGAAAATCTGCAACATAAAAGAACTAATTGTCCTCCCCTTGACAAGTGCACTACCTTTCACATTTCTCTCAACTGTTGAGGAGGTTCAGTTATGAAAGAACAATAAGTTAAAAATATGAGGAAATTGTCTTCCATGTATGCTTCAATTTCAGAAAGAAGTAAGGATGGGAAGTATACCAATTGCATTTTACTAGAAGATGGGACAACACTATGAGATCCATTTGGTTCCTTATTGCAGTCTTTTTCAGCAAATGATTCTGGTATACTGTGATGTAATTCCTTTACATCATGCTGGATACCAAGCAATAGGAAAAGAAGAACTAAATTTACAGTTATATGTCAAATTACTTATGGTTGTTGGTACTTCTTTTCTATTTTCCCTGGCTTGTTTATACCTGAGTTGTGGTATTCTTCTAAAACAGGCCTTTGCTATGGGAAGCTGGAAGCTGCTGTTCTCACATTCGTCATACCTGCAGTCCTTCTTGGACACCTGGTATCATTCTCCGAACTATGCAACACATTTGTTTTAAGCTTTCGTCAAACTTATTGACATGGGCACTGCCCTGATTTACAGAAATGGAGACACAGCAATGGGAAACCTAGGGAACAGTCTGATTTTTAGTGCTTAAAACTTCTAATGAGGGACTCTGAGTGCTAGTTTTGCGGGGATGTAGTACGGGTTGGGGAAGCAATTTAAGATATATTTCAAAAGATTAAGGTTATGGAGAATTCAAGTCATTGCCTTGATAGATCTGTCTGTAATTCTATTTTCGTTTGGAGATGCTTATTCATTACAATAAGATAAATACATATAACTGTAGTTTTCCTTTCCCACGAGCTTTAGTGGAAGTTACTGATAAGGAGCTTACCATATGATCATATTAAGTTGTGAGGATTATCTTGAGTAGTTGGGGAGTTGTCACTATGCTTGGATTACCATCATACCCTGGTTTAATGAGCTACATCTCAAAACACTACAGGCTCGGGTGATGGATGATCAGGCAAAGCTTACTTTATTAGCTTCATGGATGGCCCTCTTCGTAATCTTTGCTGGAAGAAAGTTTACTCAGCCAATTAAGGTACGGATTCTTTTGTTGAGACATTGATATGTGTTTTTGGTATTTCGGTTATGTGTTGAAATTCCAAGCTTATCATCTTTAATCAGATTGCAATTTGATAACAAGGAGTCTATGGCATTCTCTGAAACATTTTCTGGAAATTTTGCCTTTGATTAGGATGACATTGGAGATAAGTCGATTTTCATGTTCAATGCCCTTTCAGAGGATGAAAAGAGTGCCCTGCTGGAGAAACTTGAGCAACAGAAGATGACACTTTAAGTTCATTTCTTTGTTTTTAAGTACTGGTATCTAAGAAGAGATGGCGGCTTGTGTACAAAGTTTCATGGCCATCTCTTGTAATGAGTGTAAACTGTTTAGTTTGGTATATTCAGAGCAATGCTTTTACTGTAACATCTCCACTGAAAAGGTAAATAAATGAACGTTACTTTGCTCATGTAAGTTATTTGTTTTTCAATGTTCTTTTGGCAAATCTCCAAAATCAAATACCAAGAATATGGACGAGGAAGAAAGGAAAAGAGGCAAAAATGATAATATCATGATTTTCGTAATAGATCTTTAAAGTAAAAGAAAATGCTGAGTTCGATTCATTGAAAAGACAAAGATAAGTTACACATCAAATATTTTCAAGGTAGAATTTAAAGCTGAATCTTGACCAAAGGTAATCGTAGACTGTCGCCTGCAGTATGCACTGTATAATAAAATACACATCGAACAACTACGCCCCACTTTGCCTCTTCAGGTTTAGCCCTTTTCTTCCTCGTCTTAATTCCAGCAGTTCCCTTGGCCTCATCTCCTCCATCGTTTGTTTTCTCTCTCTTATTGCGTCGTTGGGGCTTGGGAGCAATTGGTAGTATTTTAGCGCCAGCACCTTCAAGGACTTCAGGTAATGTTGTTACTTTCTCCCTGTGAACAGTTGGCATGTCATGAATATATCCTTCAAATTGTCATCTACCAGCATTGCACTTTAATACGTAGAACAGACCTTATTACGTACTTAGGATCAGTCGTGAAAGGATTAAAAATGAAGAAATACGAAATACCTTATTTCAGTTTCATCCTATATTCTGAAGCTGATTTCGACTGCCAATAAACTCAAATCTTCCGAGGACCTTTATAGAAAACGTTCATCGACACATGGTCTAGGTCTTTCTGTAATTTTCTCAAAACACGAGCCCTCTTAACGGGTTAAAGTACTGAATGCTCATGAATGATCTGAGCAACTAAAAGAGACCATAACCTATTTATATAGCTTCCATATGGAGCTTCCCCATTACAAGGCCAATATGGACCAGGTCCACACTAAAAGGGACCCATTTCTAACCGGACTTCAACTCATTAATCTAGATCATTTATTGAGTCACTGTATTACTTTTATCTGGATCTAATTGCGTAATTTAACTAATAATTTATTGAAAAACCAAAATGATAATTAATAACTGTCCATCATATGGGAAAATCACAAAATTGTTACTAAGGGCAAAATTGTCTTTCAATCTCCCCCTTGTACAATTATTAATTGCAGTTTTAATCAAGTTCAAAACAATTTGAAAAACCCGGTTAAGTTACGCTACTCTAATGGTACCAAAAGTTTTAAAAATATTTGATCCAAAGGTAATAAAAGTCCTATATCCTGTCCTGTAAGGCTTTCAATACCGAAAAATATAAGACACATACGTCATGTGTGACACAGGTCCAATATAATCACAAATATCTAATACCTCACTAACATGAATGGGAAAATAGAGTGTGGTAAACTACAATGATACTTTTATGATCTAATATGTATCATCTTCGTCTATAGGTCTCGATTTCTCTAACTTGATGCTAAACCGCATTGCTAAAGTGCAGTAAAGAAATCTCGTTTTCTCTCATTGAATGCTAAACAGTATTATAGAAAACTTGTTTCCTCTCACTAGATGCTAAACAGTATTAGAGGAAACATTTATGTTCTCCAACCGAATGCTAAGCAACATTAGAGAACTTTTATAGGATTAAAAACTTATATTCCTCCATGTCATATGAAACTTTAAG
Organism: Erythroxylum domingense; assembly: GCA_025594535.1. NCBI lineage: Eukaryota > Viridiplantae > Streptophyta > Magnoliopsida > Malpighiales > Erythroxylaceae > Erythroxylum > Erythroxylum domingense. The sequence goes on from JANQBM010000003.1 coordinate 7,020,387, forward strand.
GATATTCATATAAACTTTATGTGTTTAATGACATAGTTTAAGGTTAATCTTTATAAATGCCCAATGACCTTTTAAAATGCTTAAGATTAAAACAAATCTTAAGACTTCTACATGTATTATGACTATATACAAAAGCTGTAATTATTGAGGAAAAATAAATATGATCATCTTTATTAATAAATAATTATAATACAACAAATGTACAATCATTTAAGGAGCAAAATACAGTGATCCCTAACTACTGCTATCTAAAGACTTCAACACGCTCATACTGGATACATGTCTAGCAAACACTAGTGGGCGAAGTCCTTTAGTCAGCGGATCAGCTAACATATCCTCAGTCCTGATATGCTCCACTTCAAGGTCACCTTTCTAGATCAACTCCTTTATGGTCAAATACTTGACCTCCAAATGCTTAGACCCCGTGATACTCTTGTTGTTGTTCCTAAACAACACTGCAGCAAGATTATCACAGTACAACCGTATGGGTTTAGCAATCAAATACACCACAAACACCCCAGAAATTAAGTTTCTGAGTCAAACCGCCTGTGTAGCAGCTCCATAACATGCAACAAACTCTGCATGCATGGTCGAGGAAGTAACCGATATCTACTTGACATTTTACTATGATACCGCACCATCTTCCAATATGAAAATGTATCCTAATGTGGACTTGCGATCATCTGGACATATAGCAAAATCGAAGTTCGTATACCCTGTGAGGCTCAAATCGTTGACTTCCCTATATGTCAACGTATAATCCTTGGTACCCTTCAAGTATCTCAACACCCGCTTAACTGCATTCTAATGGCCTACACCTGGGTTAGCCAGATATCGACCTAGCGGTCCAACAACAAATGCAATGTCCGGTCTAGTGCACATATGTGCATACATCAGGCTACCAACAACACTAGAGTACGAAACATTTCTCATAGCCTCTCTCTCAACCTCATTATTTGGACATTGTGCCAAAGATAATCTCTCTCCATAAGAGATAGGTGCTACAATAGGTCTACACTCAGCCATATTAAACCTTTGTAACACCCGCTCGATGTATGCAATTTGTGAGAGGCTTAACAAATATTGAGATCTATCCCAGTGAATCTGTATACCGAGAACAAAAGATGCTTCACCTAAATCCGTCGTGTCAAAATGTTTGGCCAAAAGTTGCTTAACTTCATGCAACATGGTCAAATCATTTGATGCAAGCATGATATCATCAAGTATGAAGATGACCTTGCTCCCCTTGACCTTATAGTATAAGCATCTTTTGACTTTGTTCTCCACAAAACTGAATGAGGACAAAACCTCATCAAATTTTAGGTACCACTGTCTGGAAGCTTGCTTTAAACCATATAGTGACTTGTTCAACTTGCATACCTTGTCAGTTGAATCTTGATCCTGAAATCCTTCAAGCTGCTCTATATAGACCTCTTCATAAAGGTCACCATTCAAGAAAGCGGTTTTCACGTTCATCTGATGTAGCTCCATATCATAATGAGCTACTAATGCCATGATTAATCTAAATGCAACCTTCGAGGACACAGGAGAGAAGGTGACATTGAAGTCAACTCATTCTCTCTGAGTGAACCTTCTGGCAACTAGACGTGCCTTAAACCACTTTACTTGACCCTGTGTGTCCTTATTAGTCTTAAATAACCACTTGCAACTAACAGGTCTGCAATGTTTAGGTAAATCAAATAGCTCTCATACCTTATTATACCTTATGGATTGCATCTCATCCTTCATTGCTTCCCAGCACATATCCGCATGGGGTCCAGAAATGACCTCTGAAAAAGTAGCTGGATCCTTAACATGCCCAATATTATAGTCTTACTCACCCAGATAGACTATATAGTCTGATGAGATAGCAAGTCGCCTCTCTCTGATGGATCTGCATAACTGCACAGGCTCTTGTATCTCAGAAACCTCCTCCTGAATAGGCGTAGGTTCCTGTGTCTGCATGGGCACAGTATTGAGGCTTGCGTCTATCGAAGCTGACTGTATGAGAGGCTGATACAACACGATTGTAGTATCAGTCCTCCTAACTTCTGAAGGATGTGAGGATCCTCCCTCATTATAGACATCTAATTCTAGGAACTTTGTTGTCTATGATTCCATTATTCTGGCCCCTCCCTCTCTACAGTAAAATCTGTAGCCCTTAGAGTGGTTGGGATAACCCACTAAATAGCAACAAGTTGAATGAAGTTATAACTTACTCTTATTAGGATTATACAACCTTACCTCAGCAGGGCAGCCCCACATATGAATGTGTGCAAGGCTTGGTTTCCAGCCGTTCCAGAGTTCAAAAGGTGTCTTTGACACTAACTTACTTGGGACTCTGTTCAATATATATAACGTCATCTTGATGGCTTCACCCTATAGGTACTCAGGTAGGTTAGTCCTACTTTGCATTGACCTCATCTTGTCCTTTAGGGTGCGATTGCACCTTTCGGTCACACCATTTTGCTCAGGACTACCTGGCATAGTGAACTGAGCCATTATTCCAACTGACTCCAAACACCTGGCAAACGGACCCTTTTCCTATCCTACAACCCCATGTCTACCATAATATTCCCCTCCTCTATCAGATCTGACAATCTTTATTGATCTTCCCAATTAGTTCTCAACTTCAGTCTTGAAGATCTTGAATTTATCAAGAACTTCAAACTTCTCTTTAAGCAAGAACACATAACCATATCGGGAATAATCATCTATAAATGTCAGGAAGTATATCGTATTTCACAACGTGACCGTATAGGGACCATTAACATCTGTATGTATGAGGTCTAATAACGAGTTGACCCCTTCTTCTTTATCTTGATCAACTTACCCCTGCAATAATCGACATATGTATCCATATCACTGAAGTCCAGAGTTGGGAGAATGTTATCCTTTATCAATCTCTCAACCCTCTCCCTAGAAATGTGGCCAAGGCGTTTATACCACAACATGTACGATGTGTCCTTTATGGAGGTCCTCTTTCGAGTAACAGGTTCGGCAACATACGAAGAGGCATACATCTCATTAGTAGTAAGACACATACTGTATAGTCCATAGGATAAGAAGGTTATACCGATATGTCTTGTATTGATAGAAATATTTACAACTGCATTATCAAATACAAAATGATAACCTTCCTTATCCAAAACTGATACAGAAATCAGATTTTGTCTAAAAGACGGTATATAAAATGTGTCTAGTAGATACAAAACAAATCCCATATTGAGGTTTAATCCTACATCTCCTATATACAAAACGTCCACCTCCTCATTGTTCCCGAACATCAGCATCTGCTCCCCTCTAGTCGACTTTCTCCTAGATATGAACTCCTGCATCGTGGAAGCAACATGGTTAGAAGCTCCACTATCTAAGCACCAAGAACTTGATGTGGTTATAGCCACATTGGATTCATGAATCATAAAGGTCGAGTAGTTACCTGATAGCTCCTGTTTGACCTTTCAAAGCTTGTACTTCAAGCAGTCAGACTTCCTGTGCCCCTTCTTCTTATAGAAGAAGCATCTCACACCCTTAAGATTATGTAGGCCGTTGGCAATGCTCGACTGCCCACTCTGAATCTAAAGAGAAGGTTTGGGTATCTTACCCTTACCTTTGCCCTTAGACTGCTGGGGTTTGACCTTCCCCTTACCCTTTGCAGTTGTAAACATAGCTGAATGAGGAGAGTTCTTTATCTTCTCCTCTGCTGTAGCGCATCGGGAAATCAAGGCATTAATGTCCCAGGTCTCATCCTATTAGATGTAGGATGTGACCAACATCTCAAACTCCTGCGAAAGAGTGTTTAGTGCTTGATGCACTATCAAGTTGTCAGCAATTGGTATATCAAATGCCTTCAACCTGCTCTGAAGATGTACCATCCGAATGATATACTCCCGCACACCTCCCTCTCCGATGTACCTCATAGAGAAAAACTCCTTGACCAGGGCACTCTTCTCAGCATTAGAAGAGATTTTATACTTCTGGGAGATGTTGTCCATGAACTCTCTTGCTATTGTCGTCTCTGCAAGTCCGCTTAACAGGTGATTCGGTATCGACCTCCTCATGGTCAAATAGCACAACCTATTTGACCTTTTCCAGTCACCATAGCTGCTTTGGCAGCTTCTGAGCTGACATCTATAAGTGGAGGAGGCCGCTTGATATGCATGGCTATGTTGATGTCTGCAATCTCCAATGCAAACTCCATGCCCACTTCTTGGACTTGAAACCATTCAAGGTTTCAATAGTGACAACATTGTTGTTGACTGAAAAGGTGACTGAAAAATAAAAAAAGACAATGTCAAAATTAGTATAAATGCAGGATAACAGCAATACTTAAACATTAAACAGTATCTCCATTGAAAATTCGGTCACACATATTATGAAACACCTGTGGGCTGAATAAATAATATATGTAACTAGACCTACACACATAAAAGCGATAAGAGGACAAACTAACAACTCTCATGACACTACCACCTGTGGGTGAATAGATCATTTAAGTAGTTTCCTCCATCTAATGCCTTTATGTACATGTCAAAATCTCATATAAGGTCAATACCTGTGAGTAGAATAACCAAATATGAGATCAGAGACATCCCCAAATATGCAAGTGATACAATCCAAATATTGACTCGAAAGGCCACTGTGGTGACTACATTCTTATAAATACCCAAAAAATATCACAAACACAAGGGATATAACTTTATGTCATCCTTATATTCTATATGGGCATAATGCACGTGAAAATTAATTATAAATGCAAAAACTAAATGCACAGTCAAATAATCACAAGCACAAACTGAAAAACATTGTCTCTAAACTTTATTTGAGATTTTTATTTAAAAATTCTCAATGAGAGTGTCTATCGTACTTTTCTGAATACCAAACCTACCACACGAGACATAAGACTTTAAGTGTCTCCCTTATGTGCGGTTTAGAGTACAAAAATGTATTCAAAATCGGCTTTTATACTTTTCTGGAATCCAATTACCAATGTAATAAATCCAAAAAAATTGGAAAATCACTTAAAAAAATTCCCGAACCCAAAAACTGACCTAAAAATACCCAGGATAGCTTTATGGGAATTTCTGAAAAAAAATTTTGGTTACCGTTCATGTTCGTACAGCTGATATCAGCATGACGTCAATCGTTGACGTGGATGACACGACAATTACGCGTGCAATGTGGGCACGCGTGCGGCGCCCGCCAGAAGCATCAGACGCATACGCTGCTACTCACATGTCGTTCATCGGCCTATGTCATGTGGACGGATCGGATGGCACGCGCCCACACTCCCACGTCGGTTAGAGAGTGGACTACGTCTCGTGGGTGCAACGCACACACGACATATGTCGCACTTCCGCTGGTGTGACGCGGTAGCGTCTGGTTGGCGCGTGTAACTCATGCGCCAGCCGTATGAAGCATGCCAGTGTCACTGTAGCTAGTCGGGCCCGTGTAGTGCACACGCCCAACGTTCTTCCTTACCTCCGACGTTGGAGGTGATTTTCAGCATCCCAGAGGCCCGATTTTGGTTTTATTTGCCTCATTTTGACTCGATTTTCATGACTAACCTTATGTATACCACTTCTACGTGATTATTTACGTTAAAAAACTGAAAAACGAATCAAAAACGGAGAAAAATCATATTAGATGAAAAATTGAAAAATCTTCATTTTTAACAATCCGATCGCGTAACTGCTCTGATACTACATGTAATGCATAGAACAGACCTTATTACGTACCAAGGATTGGTTGTAAAAGGATTAAAAAATAAGAAATGTGGAATATCTTATTTCATTTCCATCCCGTTTTCTGAAGCTGATTTCAGTTGCCAAGCTAGCTTAAATCTCCTCGGGACCTTTATAGAAAACATTCATCGGCACGTAGTCTAGGCCTTTCTGTTGTTTTCTCAAAACATGACCCTCTTAACGGGTCAGAGTACTAAATGCTCGTGAATGATTTGAGCAACTGCAGGAGACTATAACCTATTTATATAGCTTCTATATCGAGCTTCCCATCACAAGGCCGATATGGACCATGTCCACATTAAAAGGGATCATTTTTTACCCAGACTTCGACCCATTAATCTAGATCATTTATTAGGCCACTTTATTACCTTTATGTAGATCAAGTTGTGTAATTTAACCGGTGATTTATTGAAAAACCAAAATGACAATTAATAACTGTTCATCTTATGGGAAAATCGCAAAATTGCCAATAAGGGCAAAATTGTCTTTCATGTGCAACTTTCATCAAAATCATCAGTATCAACAGTAGTATCTGTTGTCTTCTATGTAGCACTGTTTTCCTCAGCAGAACCCTCTAATTCTTCCATCTCCGCAGTTTGCTTCTTCAGTGATTCAATATCATCCATTAACTTTGTATTAACCTACTATGAAAATGGATTTCATAAGTTCCCCATTAATTTAAGATAATGCAACAAGAAGTAGGTTAGTGATACATTCAAGGAAACAACACTAACAAGATGAAAGCAAAAGAAAGGTCTGTTACATAATTGGTTGATCAATCACAGCACCTGTGGATTATGAAGAAAATCAATTATGTCGTTTGTACATGTAGGGCATTTCATAACATTTTTCCTAACTCTTAACGCCCGTCTTCCTTTGTATGTCCTCTGTCTAACGAGACTTTAAGCTGCAAAAACACCCTCTAGGCATGTTTTGCAAAAATTGTGTGCACAAGGAGTAGTTAGGGGGTTAGTCATCAACTTTCAGGAAGCTGCGTGCAAAATGAACAGTTCAAACCATCCCTATCAAGATCGAGGATATTGTTATCAATTTTGATCTTCCGATTACCATTTTCATCGCCATCCAATGAGGACGCTGCTCCTTGACTGAGAAGTTTCTGACATCTTTAGGGCTTCTCCAGGACCGTCAACGAGGAGTCGGCCTCGATGGCCTTGGTTGTAGCAATAAGTACTTTGGACCCTCCAGCCACAACGACAGGGGATGAGATGGACATGGAGAGGTTGGGCAGCCCCAGTGCAAGAGACCGGAGGAGAGGAGACGCAAGGAGCATGTCGTGGAGTGGCACATGTCTTGCACGTGATGGTCTCTTCCGTTGACGACTTCTTCTTACAGACTAGGCACTAAAACATAGAATTATAAAATAGAGACAAGCTGAGCCACTTTTTTTTTAAAAAAAAGTAAAGAATAGTATTAAGAATAAGATGTCCATACAAAGAATGTGAATATTAAACAAATTCAAGGAAAAGACAATGTTTAAGCAAGCATTAACGACAACGTTTCAGTAAACCTTAGCTTCTTCAGATAAAACGTTAAGGCACAAAAACAAAGCGGAAAGTCACCCAATCCTACCAAATTAGGGATTGGGTGTCCAAAAGAGGTGCTTCAGTCGATGAGTGATTTCAAGGTCTCCTCTTAAACGTGCTCCCACCTCATGGATCGAAGCTATTCTCATGGAGCGTTCAGAGCCAGCAAACACATCTAAAAGGGAAGGACTCTACATTTCCAGGTACTTACATACAAAGTTTTTAATCTACTATTTCAATCGATAATTAGCCATTTCTGCAAATTAATCAATTGATTCTCCACGAAAAGGCTAGATTGGGGCAAACTCTTAATGACCTAATAGAATATAGTAGTTTCTCTCTGATTCCACCAATTAAGGAGTAGAGAATCTCATTTCTAGAACGTGCAATGTTTTGAAAGTGTCTGATGTTTCTCTCTCGCCAATTCTCATTTATGGAGGAGGCAAAAGAGATTACATAAATCTATTCATTATAGCTAGGAGTATGGTTCAGCTTCAGAAGCCAAACAAGAGCTTTTGTGAAGGTTGTACGTACATTAGAAATAAGACATAACTTCTGAATCTTCTCCCATATAAACTCGAAAAAGGATAATGAAAGACAAGATGATTCCTTGATTTTTCCTCTATCTTACAGAGAACACAAATAGAATTGGAAGTAAGAAATGCATTTTGTCCATTGTGCTTAAATTATTAAGCAAAGTAAGCTATAGAAGAATGGAGTAGCTAGGCATGAGTGACTTATGCCCAATGATAGGAAACCATATCTGCTTTGAGTTGTTCTGATTCTTCCACATTCTGACTCTTACAATGTTGAAGGTGTTTGGACGCAGGTTGAAACATTGGAATATGTCCTCTCCATCTAAGTTTGGTCGGTAGTTAGGAGTGAGGTACTACAATTCTGATGAAATGTTTCATTGTTCCCTTAGTATGATGGAGTTAACTTTCGAGTTAATAGGAAATCCGTTCCAAAATTGAAGAGCTTAGGGATATCTAATTAGGGGGCCTTTACTTGTCTAATTATTAACCATGAATAGGCCTTTTCACCATTTCCAACCATACAAGACACCAAAGGTTCTAAGATAGGTATTAGCTTCAAGAGTTGAGTCAAGGGTTAAGAGAAGAAAGGTTTTATAGGAGTATACCAAAGGTTAGATCCTTTCAGGATATAGCTATAAACCATCGGATCCAAAGAGATTTCTTTTCCAATAGGATATTCCATAAATTTTTTATCAATGCTAATCTATTAAAAAAGGCAATAGGGATCAATCCTAATCCCCCTTCTTCTTTCCTTTTGCAGACTTCTAATTATTTAACCTTAACAAAGTGACTATTCGAGTTTAAGTTTCCCCACATAAATCTTCTAAAAAGCTTCTCGATGGTTTTGATAACACCTTTAACTAATGATATATTAGAGGACTAGTAAACATGAAGGGAATTCATAATGGATTTGATGAGCCGCAATCTCCCACCAAAAGAGAGAACCTTATTAAACCATATATCCAATCTTCTCTGTATTTTTTCTATCAAGAGAAAGCATTCAAAGAATTATATTCTTTTTGCGGTAATAGGTAAACCGAGGTAAGTCAAAGGAGCTAGCTTCCTACTCATCCCTGTGATTGTGAATATTCTGTTTTCCATCATATTAGCACTAACAGCTAAAATGAAATGACTTTTTGTAAGGTTAACCTCTAAACCTGAAAGGTCTTTGAGCAAAGATAGCGTCGACATGAGCAATTCTATAGATTTACCATGGGCCTTAAAAAAAAGCAACAAATCATCCACAAAACATAAGTTGATAAACCCTACCCTCTTACATTTACTATGAAATTTGTAGTCCTTGCTATTGCCCACCTTCTAATGGATCATTAGGACCTCCATGCATATAATAAAGAGATAAGGGGAGATGAGATCTCCTTGTCTCATCCTCCAACACTCTTAAAGATATCAGTTGGGATATCATTTGGGAGATGAGATCTCCTTGTCTCATCCTCTTACACTCTTAAAGATATTAGTTGGGAAACCCAAAGTCGTAAGATCTGAAGGATAAAATACCATTCCATATGATCAAAAGCTTGTCTGAAGGATAAAATACCATTCCATATGATCAAAAGCTTTCTTGAAATCCACTTTTATGATACAATTAGGAGTGATATTCTTCCTTTGATACCCTTTCATCAGTTCTTGGAGAATAGAAATAATATCCCCATTTCTTCTACCATGTAAAAAAGCCCTTTGATTATTAGAGATCAATTAATTCAATACTAGTTTCAACCTATTTGCTAAGATTTTAGAAATAACCTTGTGAAGGAAGTTGGTGCATGCGATAGGCCTATAGTCATCCAATGAAGAAGAACAAGAGGATTTAGGAATCAAACATATATGAGTTTTATTGATCTCTTTTAGTAGAACTCCCCTAGAGAAGAATTCCAGAATTGTTCTTTTAATCATAGGACCAGTTTCCTGCGATGTCTTTTGAAAGAAGTATCCATTAAATCCATCAGGTCCAAGAGATTTATTAGGATGCATTTAAAACACTACCTCTTTTATTTCTTTCTCCTCCATTAGTTTAATAAGTGTTGCAGCTTGCTCCTGAGAGATCTTATTATGTATGAAGGAGCAAAGAGGAATATTAGTTGCTTAAGTATGAGAAGTGTTGGATCGCGTATGGCCCAAGTATTCACAATACGCTGCGGAAAAGACCATAACACAACACGATGTATATCCGAAAACATATAGGATGCGTAAAAATACCTTTTTGATACGGATTTGGTGGTTGTTTTTCATATTCGTAGACACTGCTACACGCGAATGTCCTCTACCGGTATCCACATGAGTATGCACGATCTGGGCTATGGCTATCGTTTGCTAGCACGTCCTGAAACTCTTTCCGAATGTCGCACGAACTTCTCTCGGATGGTGGCTAGGGTTTTGATCATCTATTAAACTTATGAGACCTAAGTTTCTCTATTTAT
>JANQBM010000003.1:7045520-7055710 GCA_025594535.1 Erythroxylum domingense
CTATAATCCTCTCCAATACCAATTCTCATTTACACAAAACATTTTTTCTATAAAACACAATTATTCACACTTAAACCAGGAAATGTCATGAATGTATGTACAAGCATTTACATGTGCAAAAATTTACTATTTGTAATTCATGTGCATAAATGAATGCATGAACATAGTAAAACACTTTAAGCACTCCTAATCATTCCAAATTACCAATATGCCCTTCCCATAAGTGAGGGGATGTTACATAGTCCCTTATAAGAAACTAGATCAAATCCCTTATGAAATTTGAAAATATTATCCACCTAACTTGCATTTTTTGAAAGTGTGAGGGTGTCTTGCTAAGGTTGCTCTACCTGAACATAAAAGGAAGAAAATTGGACCTGAGATTGTAGATTCAATTTTTCTGGGATATGCTTCTAATAGTACTACTTATAAATTTATGGTTAAAGAAGAGGGATCTAACACTTATGGACCAATAATAGAGTCAAGAGATGCAGTATTCTTTGAGGATATCTTTCGTATGAAAGTGAGTGTGTAAGTTCCTAGAAAATTTGTCCCTAGTTCTTATACCAATAATGACATAAAGGAAGAGGAAATTGGTGAACTAACGAGGAGCAAAAGAACTAAAGTACCCACTAGTTTTGGTTATGACTTTATTACTTCCTTTGTGGTAACAAAACCTAAAGAGATAGATGATAATTTTGGTGGTGACTTATATTATTGAGGAAGATTCTAAAACTTATGAGGAAGCAATGAGATATGTGGAGCTACATTTTGGAAGGAAGCTATAGATAGTGAGTTAGAATCAATTGTGTCTAATAAAACTTGGGTTTTAGTTGATCTACCTCGAGGGTGTAAGCCTTTGGAGTGTAAGTGAATTTTCAAAAAGAAATTGAGACATGAAAGAACCATTGAGAGGTTCAAGGCAAGACTTGTGATTAAACGCTTTATACAAAAAGAAGACTTGAACTTTTTTTGACACTTACTCTCTTGTTACTAAACTTGCATCTATAAGGATGTTGTTTGCTATTGCCTCAGTATTTAAACTTCATGTGCATCAAATAGATGTTAAAACAGCTTTCTTAAATGGTGATCTAGATGAGGAAATTTATATGGTCTAACCCGAGGAATTTAGAGTGCCTGGTCAAGAACAAAAGGTGTGTAAGTTGGTTAAGTCTTTGTATAGACTTAAATAAGCTCCGAAATAATGGCATGAGAAATTGGAAAGTGAGATTTTCAAACATGGTTTCACTTCTTGTGATGCTGATTTTTATATTTACGTGAAATCTGATATCAATAGCTGTGTAATCATAACTCTTTATGTGGATGATATGCTTATTTTTTGTAAAAGTTTATATATCATTGATACTACCAAGAGTTTGCTAAAGTCTTCTTTTGATATGAAAGATCTTGGACCTGTGGACTTTATTTTGGGAATCAAAGTTGATAGAACTGACTCTGGTTTTAGGTTAAATCAAACTCATTATGGTGAGAAAATTTTGAAGAAGTTCAGTTACTATGATCTTGATCCAGTCAAAATTTCCTATGATGCTAGTGTTGCTTTAAAGAAAAATCTCGGTGACGGTGTAAACCAAGTTGGGTATGCTAAAATTCTTAGTAGTGTGATGTTCTTGATGAACTATTCCCGTCCTGATATTGCATATTGCATTAGCAGACTTAATATGTATAGTCAAGAGCATTGGAATGCATTGATTCATTTGTTGAGGTATTTGAAAGGTACTATGCATTATAGATTATCTTTTAGTGGTCATCCTCCTGTATTGAAGGGATATTTTGATGCTAATTAAGTTACAGAGAGTGATGATATACACTCTATCATTGGTTATGTTTTTACCTTAGCAGAAGCTACAGTGTCTTGGAAATCATCCAATCAAACTTATATTGGGAGATCAACAATGGAGGCTGAGTTTATGACTTTGGAGTTGGTAAGACGAGAAGCTGAGTGGCTAAGAAATCTCTTAGCAGATATCCCACTTTGGGAAAAAATCAATTCCTTCTGTGTTTCTTCATTGTGACTAGCAGGCTGCCATTAATGTTGTCAAGAACAAGGCATATAATGACAAAAGTAGACATATCAGATTGAGACATAAAATTGTCTGTACTTTAATTAGACATGGTATAATTTCTCTAGACTATGTCAAGTCAGAGAGAAACTTAGCGGATTCATTTACAAAAGCTTTGAGTAGGAAACTTGTTTTAGAGCATGCTAAAGGGATGAGGTTAAGCTCAATTGTGTAGTAACCTCGTGATGGACACCCATCCTAAAAAACCAAGTTCAATGGGTCAAATGAAGTTATGTGATAACTACTTACTTGTACATTGTTTGTCGAATAATATTGATACACATTCAGTTGTTGAATTGCGTCCCTTAGCATGATTTTACTGCATTTGATGAGGTTGGATTGTTTAATCCTTAATGAGTTCCATAGCCCAAGTTTGAGTGGTGTGAGAATACACTTGATGGACTTACCTATGTGATTGTGGGGGGCTAGCAACCCTCTTACGAGAGTATTTAGGTTATCTCTCTCGAGCGATCATGAGAACAGGGTATTTTGAGGCTGTTATTCTCTAGCAGATTCTATCTTTGATTCTCTTGGAAGTCAGGTTCAAGACTTTATTCACCTTTTTTTTCTCTTCTTCTTCTAAACTATTATAGCTTGGTTCTCAAGTTTTGGACCAAGTGGGAGATTGTTGATGTTTTGGTTGATCCAAAACTTGAGTTACCAACATCTTATGCAATGTCCATCATCTTATTACACTTGATTATCATAATGTATCTTTTATTACACTTGATTACCATAACGTATCTTTTATTTATTATTATTAACCTCCAACGTTCTTATTTCAGTATATATATATATATATATATATACCCATTGTGTGTTGTTTTGTCACAGGCTACTCGACTCCTCACACCTCTCCCTCCTTCTCTTTATATATTGTTAGAGAAACAGTTTCTACTCAACCCTTTCGAGTGCATCGACGCTGGTGGAGAAGGCGTTAACTTTAGGGTTGGATCTCATTGTCTTGTTGTACCGTAGAGGAGAAATTTCCAAATTAGGGCAGTGATATTTCATGATGCCTTGCACTCAAATAAGCCTTTCCAATTTTATTATTATTATTATTTTCACTAACACATATAAGTCGTCCCTGTCGGGATCATCCTCTGGTTGATCTAGAACCAAAAGTTGGGTATGGCAATCATGGACATAACTTCTAAATGAATCATGCATTACGTCATGTAGCATACATTCAAGTCCAATATTGAACTGAATAATGAAAGGGCCTTTTCCAATCAGGCAGTATCTGATCGTGCAAAAAAGCATCAGCAGTTTTATATAGTCTCATTTATATGTATAATAAAACCAAGAACAGCGGCCAGTAACTTTGTTTATAGTTTTATTTTTGAGCTGGACCACACGGTTGGGTTCGATTAGGAGGTGCTAACAGTAAATATGAAATTTATTGGCGACCAGTCTAACCTTGGAGACCAATCGTTATCTGCGATGGCCTTGAGGTCTTAATGCTCTCCATGTCATTCCAATTCGATTCCCTAATGTAAATGTAACGAAGACAGAAGGAATTGAAAGGAAGTACATGGTCACTGCTACTTCGACTGTACGTGTTACTTCTGGTTACTGCCACTAAGTGAAGGGTCACTCATAATTCAACAAAAATTGAAGCATGTAATCATGAAGTGCACGATTCATCAATTAGAAAGTAGAGGATTTAAAGAAAATGCAGAAAGCTTTCTTTTGGCTTGTAACTGTGTATTACTTTATGCAAGTAAGACTAACAGCATGCAAACGGAAAAGATACTGTAACAATTCAAGGACTTGGCTTGAGCTGGTAAGAAGAAACCAAAAGAAAAAATTCAATTCCAAACGGAGAAGCCATCAAACATGAGCATAGCTTTAGGTGAAGGAGACGACTAAGGGATCCTGGAACGAGAAGTAAAGACGTGTTTACATGGAATAAAAGCTTCAGACCACATGTTGGGACAGTACTTGGGATGAGCAAAAAAATCAGCACACTCAAACACTGTTCTCTGGAATGGGAGATCAGGAATACAGTTGTTTCTAATATCAAGAACCCCTTTTTCAATTAAGAGCCTACACCAAGGACCCACTTCAATGAAATAATTGTTGGACAATGATAAGTTCACCAAATTTGGAAGCTTGCAAGCCTCCTCTGGTACCATACCAAACAATTGGTTACCCGCAAAATTCAGTTGCTCTACATTGTCTAGACATGCCAACGAAATCGGTAATGGACCTACCAATTCATTGTTGCCAGCGTCAAACACTACGGTCGCTTTTAGAAGGCCTATTTCGTACGGCAAACAGCCTGTTATCTGGTTATTTAGGAGAAGAACCTCAGTTAGGGATGAAAATGCTTTAAATATACCAGTTGGTAGTGGCCCTATCAACTTATTGTTAGCCAAGGTGAGATATAGAATGTGAGTGCTGCCCAAGTTATCAGGCAAGGTTGTCGTGAAACTGTTGTCGTTAAGAAATAGAACTTCCAGGTTTTGCGTAAACACTTGTGGTGATACTGACCCTGTAAAGAAATTGAACCGAATATCCAAGAATGTTAAGCCATCCATTCCAATAACAGCTGTCGGAAATGGACCAGAGAAGAGGTTGTTGCTTATGTCAAACTCGTAGAGGTATGGAAGCTTTGCAATGTTAGATGAGATAGTACCAGAGAAGAAGTTGGAATTCGCATGAAAGAGTGCAACATCAGGAAGTTGATCGAGGAAGCCGTCAAGAGTCGGGGCAGCTAGTTGGAAACCATTGAAGTCTATTGAGGCAAGTGCTATCGCTGACTTGTTGTCTGGGGGATTATCACAAAAGAAGCCTCTATAATTACATATGTCAGCGCCTACCCAGGTTCCAGTGATGTTAAGAGGATCTGAGGTGATCGTGGACTTGAAGTTTTGGATTATGGTGTATACAATAGCCAACCTTTGGTCTGCAAACACCAAGGCCTCTGTTTCCAAAGGCAAATGTTTTGGTGGTGGCGCTTGAGGAAGTGGTGGTTTTGGACATTGAACAGTAATGGCTGTCTTGTACTTTTCATTGTTACAGCCTTTTCTTAGTCCTCTACCTCTGCCTTCAACGGTTAATTCCAAGTTTTCGATGGTAGTGTCAATAGCTACAGTATTGACAACAAGAGAAGTGAGACTTATGGAGAGAAGTGAGACTATTAGGATGGAGGACATGTTGCTTGGTTTTGTATCTCTTGGTTGAAATATGGGATGCTGTTCTTCTTCAATCTGCTGAAGAGCTGGAAAACAATAGCAGGTGCCAGGAGGAAAAATCAACTCAGAAGGAGAATAATAAAAGATGTCACATACCATACAGAATCGTCCAGAACTTTTCTCTACCTACAATAATTCCATTTCGCACTAGTCTTATATGTTTTTCTGATCTCAGACCGGAAAATGTTACTAAAATTTTCCAACAACCTAGACGCACGCCTTTGCCCTTTTTATCATGATTTCTTATCCCAAATACGTCCTTTCTAGTTGGCATTAACTTAACAATTAAACAACATTACCATTTTGTGAAATACTTTAGAAGCCTGTTGAAGAAACTGTTGTAGCCTTGTAGGTAGCCGAGTCTGTGATTTGTAAGAACAAAGGACTATTCATTTTCAGTTCCAGATAAGCGTTAGTAAAGGTACAGATTTCAGTAAAAGAAAATACATTCTTCTTGAGTGGGCTACAGTAGAGTTTAGTGGTTGTCTATTTCCCAGGATGGCTTTTGCGACTGGATTCCAATTTCCATTTCCTGAAGGCGAATGCAGTGCTGGGTCTAGTTGGCATCAAGTCCACGTCTTTTTCGGCTATTATTTGCTTTGGCGGCGTCTTCTTGTGTCGTATTTATCTCTTCTTTATTATGACTAATCAGTGCGATAAAACATATAGACGCAATACTGTCGGCGGATATTATGACGAGTTTGACATGTTCAACACCAGAACAGAAATGCAACACTCATGTGAAATATTCATATTAAGAATATATAAATTCGTAAATAGTATTATTGAAAATAATATACCTTTATTTTATTAATCTTGAAACTCAAGGCAGGGCCCTGGGCCACTCCATTGACAAAAGATCTTCTGTCCAATTTTACTGTGTCTTATTTTGTCTCATGAATCTCTGTCATTTATTTATATAAGTCCCGCATTTAGTTATGTCGGTCCCACACAGGACTTACATAAATGAATGACTGAGATTTATAGAACAGAATAAGACACCATAAAATTGAACAGAGGATCCTGACTCCACTCCACTAGCTCAATATGCACACAAATATTGCAGAGACCACGAGCTCCCTTCCTCGTTCAATTTACTCTTAACATGACAGTTCAATTTACTCTTAACATGACACAATCACCAAACACATAGAGAAACAACATACACACAATAACTTCATCGGTATTTACTTGGGAGGAGAAGGGGGCTGTACAAGTGCTTTATAGTTTCGTGGAGTAGGAACAGCTTTCATAGGAGCCACTCTAGATTTTATGGTTGAAGTAGGAGGTGTACAAGATGTAATGGAGAGAGTCTTAGGGTCGGCACAGACGGTACCGGTACACCTTCTTGCGAAGAAACGAGTGCACTCAGCTGCAGGTCTTTGCAATGGAAGCCTCATAATGCAGTTCCTGTTAATATTAAGCACCCTTTATCAGGGTCAAGCATTCTGGCCCAACTTGAGTAAAGTAATTGCAAGTCGTCAAGAGTAAAGTTGTAAACCGAAGGCCACATACACAAGACCTCAGGTACTGATCCATAAAACAGGTTACGTACCAAATTCAAAAACTGCAAGCTTTCTAAGCAACCAAATGATTGTGGGATGGGGTTTGTTAACAGATTCGTTCCAACATCGAACACTGTCATGTTGGTCAACTAGCCTATTTCATGAGGGAGACAACCCGAGAGCCTATTTCCTAAGAATAGTGATGTTTAAAAGGCTAAAACACACAAAAGAATGAAATAGAGAAAAGCTAAACCACCTTATCCTCTTAAACTCGTGGCTTTTTATAGAGTTTACATATCAACCAAATACTTGAAAAACAAGTCACTAACATACTACAACAAACTAAACAAATAAAATAAAATATTAAATAACAATTTTGATGGAATTGATAGAAAGTAAGCTTGGACTTAGTAAATAACAGATGCATCACGTGACTAGATTGATTTTGAATCAGTTTCAAAACAACCATTTGATTCAAAATCACAGACACCTAGTTGTTGTCAAAAATAAACATGCTTGTGCTGACACAAAGACTTAGTAAATAAGTCAGCAACTTGATCATTTGTATTGTAGAACTTTAATTTGATTTCTTTACTTGCTACCAACCTGTGAATGAAATGATGTCAAATTTTAATATGTTTTGTTTTGCTATGAAAGCCTGGATTCGTTGTCATTGCAATTGTAGCTTTGTTATCACACATAATTTCAGTTGCAGTAGATTGTTCTTGGCCCAAATCAGTAAGTACTCTTTCTAACCACACAGCTTGACATGCAGTAACAGTTGTAGCAATATATTCAACCTCTTAAGATGACAATGCAACAATTTCTTGCTTTCTTGAACTCCATGAGACAACTCCCTACCTCAAGCTAAAAATAGAACTTGAAGTGCTCCTTCTATCATCCAAAGAACCTACCCAATCAATGTCAGTGTAACTAAACAATTTGAAACTTGATACTTATAAAGCATCAAATCCCAAAGTTAGATGTTCCAGCAAAATATCTCAAGATTCTCTTAACTGCCCCAAAATGGTGTTGTGTAGGATTATGCATGAACCTGGATAAAACACTAACAAAAAATGCAATGTTAGGACGTGTAAGTCAAATAATTTAATCCACCAATCAACTTTTGAAAATTGGTTGGATCAGTCTTTTATGTGCCATCTTCAGATTGCAATTTCTCATTTGAATTTATTGGTTGGAGATCTTGTTGCAATTCAGCATATTAAATATTTTGAGTAAATTTTTAGCATAATTTTGTTGAGAAATAAAATTTCCATTCGCACCTTGTTTCACCTCAAGCCCAAGAAAGTAGTACATCAAAACCAAGTTTGTCATCTCAAATTTCTTCATCATTAAAGACTTAAAATTCTTCAGCAGAGATTCACACGATCTATAATAAATCATGTCATCAACATAAAGGCAAACAATCAGAAAAATCATTTTTTTCCTTCCTTTTTCAAATATAAAGTGGGCTCTCTGTCACTTTTTTTAAATCCACATTCAGTAAAATAGCTATCAATCTTGTTATACCATACTCGTGGAGCTTGCTTAAGCCCATAAAGAGCTTCCTCAACTTAAAGACTTTATTTTCATGACCTTTTAAGACAAAGCCTTCAGGTTAAGAAATATAGACTTCCTCTTCTAATTCTCCATTTAAAAAAGCATAGTTCACATCAAATTGGAAAACAGGAAGAGATAAATGAGTGCCTAAAGCAAGCAAAATTATTACAATTTCAAGACGAGCAATTAGTGAGAAGGTTTCTCCAAAATAAATGCCACTTTATTGAGCATACTCTTTTACTACAAGTCTTGCCTTATTCTGTTGTATACTTCCATCAACATGATACTTAGTTCTGAATACCTATTTGAGCCCAATTGTTTGTTTCCTTCAAGCAAATCTACCAATTCCTATGTTTGATTTTGCAGAATTGATGTCATCTCTTCATCCATGGTTTTGTACCATTCTTCTTTTTTTGTTGCCTCCTCATAACACAGTGGATCTGCAATACACATAGAAAAAACATCAAATTCATAAATTTCCTTCAAGGATCTAAATTTCCTTAGAGGAGTTTCATCAAATAAAGAGGAACTTGTGCTTTTAAGAGATGAGGAGTTACTACTTGTAAGAGATGGTGATCAATTTTCTGGTTGTAAAGGCTGAGTATCTCCCACGTTATTGATTGGGACTAGAACCTATTCATTTACTTGTGCAATTTCCCAAGTTCATGTTGCATCTTCATTTAACTCCACATTTCTCCTAATAACAGTTTTTCCACTTAAATGATTATACAACCTATATGCTTTCGATTGAGGAAAATAACCAATAAAAATGCACTTTTCAAACTTTTTATCAAGTTTGCTATGGGATTGAGAATTAACTAAAGCATAGGCTATACATTCAAAAAGATTGAAGGGACAAAAACGGGGCTTTAACTTTTCCATGCTTCATATTGTGTTTTACTCATAACAGCCTTTGTAGAAGAAATATTTAAAAGATATACAGTTATTACAACTGCTTCAACCCAAAAAGAATTGGCAAGACCTTTGGCTTTTATCAATCTTCTAGCTATCTCCACCATTGTTCGATTCTTCCTCTCAATAAAACCATTTTGCTCTAATGTGTATGGTGCAGTAAGTTCCCTTCGAATTCCACGTTCTTCACAGGAGACATTAAATTCAATAGAAGTAAACTCACCTCCTCTGTCAGTTCGAAGACACTTGCTATTGTTGCCAATTTCATTTTCTACTAAGGCCTCAAACTTTTTAAAGTGGGCAAGATTTTCAAATTTTGTCTTCAAAATATTGACATAGTTCATGTGGTTATAATCATCAAAAATCAACAAAAAATACCGATTTCTACTAAAAAATTTTGTATTCATGGGTCCACACAAATCAACATGTAATAACGAAAGACAAAATTTTGTTATAATAGATTTTTCAATTGGAAAAGGCTTTCTACTTTGCTTACCCAAAACACATCCTTCACAAAACTCAAAAGATCCGATTGTAGGCAACTTAGTAACCATATTTTTTTGACTCATCAACTTCAATCCACTTTCATTCAAATGCTTATAATGCAAATGCCATAATTTAGACTCATCAATTTTATTAACAACAAAGGCAAAATTATCTAACTGAGAATCTTTAGGTAAGAACATGTTGTTACTTGTCTTTTGAACAATGGTAATGATACAACTAGACTTTTATCAACAATTGTACATGCTCCTTCATCAAATACAATTCTATAACCACTATCCATCAATTGTCTAATGTGCAATAAATTATAAGTCAAAGCAGGAACAAATTGTACATCAGACAAAAGTTTCGTATTACCATTTGTCTTAGTGGCAACTATACCTTTCCATTCAACATGATACTCATTGTTGTTACCCAACCACACTATTTAA
>JANQBM010000003.1:7075190-7093502 GCA_025594535.1 Erythroxylum domingense
TCATTACTTCTCTCATTGGTCTTCTCATAGACCCGTTTCCCTGATCCGACCCGTTAGGTGGGACCGGGATGTTACATCTTGCCTACGCGTAGGGTCGTCCTCCACTCCCATTCCGAGGTGCTAAAGGGCTTGATAATTATGTGGTTTATTTACAAGAGTCAGATTTTGATTGTGGCATTGATAATGATCCTATTTTATTTTCACAAGCTATAGTTAGTGATAAGTCTGAAAGATAGATTGATGCTATAAAAGAAGAGTTGAAATCAATGGCTTAAAACAATTTTTGAGATCTTGTAGACTTTCCAGAAGGTTTTTAACTGGTTGGTTGTAAATGAGTCTTTAAGACCAAATGTGAATCGAGCTACAATGTTGAGAGATATAAAGCTAGATTTGTCGCTAAAGGTTACACTCAGAAAGATGACATTGATTATAAGGAGACTTTTCACTTATTTCAAAGAAAGATTCATTGAGAATAATTTTAGCATTAATGGCTCCATTTGATTTAGAGCTACATAAGATGGATGTGAAAATAACATTTCTGAATGGGGATCTTGAAGAGGAAGTTTATATGGATCAACCTGAAGGTTTTTCCATTAAAGGTAAAGAAAGTATGGTGTGTAAGTTGAATAAATCAATATATGGACTTAAACAAGCTTCTAGGCAATGATATATTAAGTTCAATATTACCATTACTTCTTTCGTTGAAGAAATCAATATTGATCGGTGTATTTACTGGAAGATCAGTGAGAGTAAGTTTATATTTCTTGTTCTGTATGTTGATAACACTTTGCTTGCTGCTAATGACTTGGGTTTATTACACAAGACTAAAGAATTTCTTTCTAAGAATTTTGAAATGAAAGATACGGGAGAGAAATCCTATATGATTGGAATTTTAATATTTCGTAAGAGATCAAAAGGTTTATTAGGATTGTCTTAGAAAGCCTATATTGAGAAAATTCTTGAGAAACTTAACATGAGTAAGTGTGCAACAAGTGTAGTCCTTATTCAAAAGGGAGATAAATTTAGTCTTATGCAATATCCAAATAATGATGTGGAAAGTAAAGAAATGGAAACAATTTCATATGCTTTTGTTGTGGGCAGTTTGATGTATCTACAAACTTATACTAGACTCGACATTAGTTTTGCAGTGGGGATGCTAGGTAGATATCAAAGCAATCTTAGTATTGATCATTAGAAAGCTGCAAAGAAAGTGTTGAAATATCTTCAAGGAATAAAGGATTAAATGCTCACTTATAAGAGATCTAATCATTTAGAAGTGATTGGAAATTCAGATTCATATTTTGATAAGTGTGTTGATAGTAGAACGTCAATGTTTGGCTACTTGTTCCTATTAGCTAAAGGAGCAATACCATGAAAAAGTACCAAACAATCTATTATCATTACTTCATCCACTTGGAAGCAGAGTTTGTAGTTTGTTATGAGGCTACAATTCATGCATTATGGCTTTAAACTTTATTTTAGGGCTTAGGGTTGTTAAGACAGTAAGAAAATCGTTGAAATTTTATTGTAATAATTCTGCAACAGTTTTGGCCTTTAAAAATGACAAATACTCTAGAGGTGTAAAACACATGGAATTAAAGTATTTTGTTGTTAAAGAGGAGATTCATAATCAAAGAGTGTACATATAATGTATTAGGACGAATCTCATGATAACAAATACTTTAACTAAGGCTTTATAACTAAAGACATCCAAAGAACATGTGCTTAAGATGAGTCTTGGTTATATTGATGATTGATAATAATGAATATTGATGATTTTTAACACTCTTGAGCTCAA
Source organism: Erythroxylum domingense (assembly GCA_025594535.1). Lineage (NCBI taxonomy): Eukaryota > Viridiplantae > Streptophyta > Magnoliopsida > Malpighiales > Erythroxylaceae > Erythroxylum > Erythroxylum domingense. The sequence continues at coordinate 7,076,989 of JANQBM010000003.1, forward strand.
TAATAATATGCTTCTGAAATTTATATTTCTTATTCATTATATTTATGTATACATGATTGTTTCAATAAGAAATTTTTATATATTTTCATAACAACTACGTGGACTGTAGATTGTTTATATACAACTTATGAACATAAACATAATAAGTTCTTAATGTAGTAGTATATGGAAGGGAATATACAACTATATTATGTATGACCGTCGTAACCCACATTATGTTAATTTTTGCTAGCTTTATGTTGTACTATTAAATGTAATGATGAAACATCCAGTCAATTAGGAGAATGTAAGAAATATACAGGGATTTCAATTTTAGCCCAGGTTGATCGAGCCACGGGCCAAAATGGTTCAGCCCGACTAGACCACGGGCCAATCCGTGGCCTAATTGGAACAACAAAAACGACGTCATTTTGTCAATTTTTTATAAAAATTAAGGATGGGTCGGGTCGACCTATCAGGCCACGAGCCGACCCTCTGGCCATCCAACCAAGCGTCAAGCCGGGCTGGGGCAGGAGCAGCTTGAGCCTGGTTTGGCCCATTGACATCCCTAGAAATATTTGGCCTGATATTATGACTCATGTTTTCTGTAGGCCCATATTAAATTTGGTTTAGGGTTTTTCCTTGTTTAATAGTATATTAAATCTTGACCGTTAATTTAGTACTTGATGGATGTACTATATTTGATGTTAATAAGTATATAAACTAGTTCTCTCTCTATCCTAATTAAGTAAACAAACAAAAACAAATATAGAAAAAATGTATTCAACTATCCATCAAGCCCTCAGCTACAAAAAAATGATTAAGAGAGAGAAACTAATTTGTGATTAGTTGAAAGCTCTCTCTACATCATGACGAATTCCGCTCAAGGTAAGTGATTTATTAACTTCATTTATGTGATTATTATTAGATTTAAGATTTCAATGAGCACGAATGATTTATGTCTTTAATGTTTGAATATTAAGAACGAAAAGTTACAATCTCCACTAAAAAATGCAAGAACAATGCAAGTTTATGATATTGAATTGATTTTTAGATTATACAGTTCAATGTTCATGTTTTAATTACCATGCATTGAATTGTCGAAAAAAGAAAAGAAAATTATATCATTACATAAATTAGGTGAAAATGACATTAATAAAATTTTAAAAACAAACTTGTAAAATAATGACATTCAATAATAATTATGTATGTGTACAACTAAATTTTAAATAATAACAGTCATCTTATACTTATTTAACAAAATTTCAAATAGTAACACACGTGTATTTAACAAACTTTTAAAATGGTAATAAATATTTTTTGTTTCTTTAAAAAAGTTTTAAAATATTAATAATTACTTTATGTTAATTTTAAAATTCTATTTATTACTTGGTATCTCTTTAAGAAAATTTTAAAATTTCAAGTATAAACTCCTTTTGAATAAATTTTCAATATTTTATGGTTATTTCAAATAATGTACTTCATAAATTGTATAAAATAAGTGTCTAAATTTTAATTAATAATACTTAATAAATTCCAGTTAGTAATATAAATTAATATTTTATGTTTCTTTAACAAACTTTTGAAATATTAATAATTATTTTGTGTTAATTTTTAACACAATTTGAAAATTTCAAGTATAAAGTCCTTTTAAATAAAGTTTCAATATTTTATGGTTATTTCAAATAAAGAACTTCACAAATTTTATAAAATAAGTGTCTAAATTTTTAATTAATAACATCTATTAAATTTCAGTTGGTAATATAAATTAATATTTTTGCATTCCACTTGAATATGAATATGAATATGAATAATCCATTTAAATTAATATTAAATCGTAAAAAAATTTATGCCATCAAACCTTAAGTAAATTGACTTTTAACATTTAACTAATTTGATCCAAGATTTTATTTTTAAATATTTTGATCAAGTTTCTAATACACTGATAAGGACTAATATTAAACTCATTATAGTTATGACAATTGAGTTATGTTATCATAAATTATCATTAAATTTTAAATGTCTTGATTATTGTTTCTTTAGCTAATCATGATTGGTCAAGCCAAATATTACACCAGTGGTACTTGTAAAGTTTGTGCACACATAAGCATGTGGATGAAATTTAATAGAATATGGTAATAATATCATAATCGAAACAGAAGATCTGCTACTTTAAAGTTGCACTTAAAATATCTTTAAAATATATTAAGAGTACAAATAAGCTTCTATTAGTTTTTGAAGTCCAGTTCAATTATATGTTGTAATGATTTAATACTTAATAACTAAAACAAAAAGTAATATCTTTTGTTGTTTAAAGATTAAGCTTAACATATTTTAAAAATTAATATTTATTAAAAATAAAATAACGAATCATATATTACATAAATAAAAGAATAAAAATAAAATATTTTAAAATAATATAAATATTGATGTGATATTATTTTTAATTTTAAAAATTAAATTTTACTACCACATAATAAGTAAAATTCATTATCAAAAATTTATAAAAGTAGTATCTATGCTATGTGATAAACAAAATTTATTATCAAATTTTTAAATTTTTATTTCAAATATAAAATAATACTATATAAATATTGAATTGTTAAAAATTAAATTAAACTAAATTATTATTTATTTATTTATAATTTAATACTTTAAAATATTAAAATTTAATTTAAATACTTAAAAATTAGAATTTAAGTTATATTTGCAATTTTAGGTGGTCCAACTGCGAACTCAATCTTAAACCCTAGTCATTGATACTAAATCCAACTTCTTGTGTATGAGATTTTTGCGGGCATTCATTTCCACTGGCTACAAAGCATCATCTCTACGCAACCCTCACTCTATCTTCGAAATCCAAATGGAGGAATCGCTCCGGAGAGCCCTTGCCGAGAAGCAGTCTGCCGTCGACTCGCAAGGCAACACCGTTCGTGCGCTCAAAGCTGCCAAAGCTTCCAAGCTCGAAATGGACGCTGCAATCGAAGTTCTAAATGGGTTGAAGCTGGAGAAATCTACCATGGAGAAGCAGCTTGGAGCTGCCGTCGGTTCTGACGGCGCTGTTAACAGAGAGGCGTTCCGTCAGGGTGTTGTTAATACTCTCGAACGCCGTTTGTTCTACATTCCGTCGTTCAAGATTTATCGAGGCGTCGCTGGGCTTTATGATTACGGGCCTCCTGGTTGTGCCGTTAAGTCCAATGTTCTTGCCTTTTGGCGCCAGGTACATTACATTGAGGTCACATGAATAAACATATGCTGGTAAGAATTAGCTTGGCTTGTATGAAATACGAAGATAATTGAACCTGGTTACTGGATATATGCAAAATGTGCACATTGTGAAAAAAAGTGGGAACTCTTTTCCTTTTAATTCGCTGTGAAAGTCGTAGTCCTCCTGTGGATTATTTTGGTTGCTTGCATATGTTGTATATCTTCTTTTGTTGTTAAGGAGCGAAAACTTTTGACAATGATAGCTTTGATACATTAGATTGAATGGGGTTTGTTGCATTTTCAAACTTTTGGGCTTCTGTAACGTTTTTAGAATACTCTGCTTTTGTTTGCAGCATTTTGTTCTGGAGGAGAACATGTTGGAGGTTGATTGCCCATGTGTGACTCCTGAGGTTGTCCTCAAAGCTTCGGGTCATGTTGATAAATTTACCGATCTCATGGTTAAGGACGAGAAGACTGGCACCTGCTTTCGAGCTGATCACTTGCTTAAGGATTACTGTAGTGAGAAACTGCAGAAGGATCTCAGTATCTCTTCGGAGAAGGCTGCAGAACTGAAGCATGTGCTGGCTATCTTGGATGATCTGTCAGCAGAAGAGCTTGGTGCAAAGATTAAGGAGTATGGTATTACAGCCCCTGACACAAAGAATCCTCTATCTGATCCCTATCCATTCAACTTAATGTTTCAAACATCAATTGGCCCTTCTGGTTTGAGCCCTGGGTAAGTGCAAGCCACAAGTTTGTTACTGAGGCAGTGACTCTTGTTGTCACTACTGCAATTCCGACCTAATTTGGTTTTTCATTTTTAGCATATGCATTTTTTGTAATTAATGAGCCTGTGCTCACTTATGCCCTTATAGTTACATGCGCCCTGAAACAGCACAAGGCATATTTGTTAATTTTAAGGACTTGTACTATTACAATGGGAACAAGCTCCCCTTTGCTGCTGCCCAGATTGGTCAAGCATTCAGAAATGAGGTTTGATGTCCTACATTTGGTTTTCAAAGTACTTATGTTTATACTGTTGCTTATTGTGGTTTCTGAGTTCTGCTCTATCCATTTGCTTGCGCATAAATTTATTGCATTTAACTAAGGTATGAGTAATTTGACATCACATAGTGAATCATTTATCCAATTATTTGTTTTATTTATGATAAAAGTTGTTCTGTTTGCATTGCCACCTTGTTGGTGGTTCTTGCAAATAATGTTTATGGCCTCCTTATTAGAGACAGTGGGAGGGTTTCTTGTTCTCACAAGGTTCTATACATGCAGATCTCTCCTCGCCAAGGCCTCTTGAGAGTCCGTGAATTTACCTTAGCAGAGATTGAACACTTTGTTGATCCTGAAGACAAATCGCATCCAAAATACTATGAAGTTGCAGAACTGGAATTCCTCATGTTTCCAAGGGAAGAGCAAATGTCTGGTCAATCTGCAAAGAAAATTCAGCTTGGTGAAGCAGTTTCAAAGGTATGTTTGAATGAGTCAATTTTGAAGTTAGTTTTTTTCTGCACACTCCTCTATGTCACCATGATCTCTTGCCTTTCAGGGAATTGTCAACAATGAAACTCTTGGCTATTTCATCGGGAGAGTGTATCTCTTCCTGACTCATCTTGGTATAGATAAAGAGCGACTTCGATTCCGCCAGCATCTTGCAAATGAAATGGCACACTATGCTGCAGACTGTTGGGATGCTGAGATTGAGTGTTCCTATGGTTGGATTGAGTGTGTTGGTATTGCAGATAGATCTGCGTATGACCTGCATGCTCATTCGGTGAGAACCTGTTTCAATCATAAAACCTATTTCTGTATTTATAATGCTAACCACTATTCTTTGAATCCAATGCATATATACTATGTCTGACAGCGGGCTTCTGACTGTATAAGTCAAGCAATATCTAGTAAGTAGTACATATCTATTAATTGTTTAACGTGTTTAACAGGAGAAAAGTGGAGTTCCTCTTGTGGCCCATGAGAAGTTCTCAGAACCTAGGGAAGTGGAGGTATGCTTTCTGCTAATCATGCTCATTTTGTTTGCTGTTTCTCTACTACATATGCTTGACAAATTGTTCAGAAGAAGAGATTCCAAAATCTTCATACTGTAGGCGGCATCCTCATAGCCAACTCATCTGAGAATGTGGAGACAGCCATCTCATGTCCACTTTTGTCTCCTTATCTATATACTATCATCATAAAATTCAACTCCTTATTGTTGCCAGTTGTTAACCTGAATTTTGATAAATCTCAGAAATTGGTTATAGCACCAGTGAAGAAAGAGTTGGGACTTGCATTTAAGGGTAGCCAAAAGATGGTGGTTGAAGCTTTGGAGGTGAAGCCGAGTACACTGGCCATTTATGCTGTGAAAATTTTTCTGGCAGTTTGATTTATGACTTTCCTTTCTATTTGTTAGGCAATGAATGAAAAAGAAGCTATGGAAATGAAGGCCTCTTTGGAAGCCAATGGAGAAGTAGACTTTTATGTCTGCACTCTTGGGAAAAATGTCGCTATCACAAAGAACATGGTTGCAATTTCCAAGGAAAAGAAGAAGGAACATCAGAGGGTTTTCACACCGTCAGTAATTGAACCATCATTTGGCATTGGAAGGATAATATATTGCCTCTTCGAGCACTCCTTTTACACGAGGCCAAGTAAAGCTGGAGATGAGCAATTGAACGTGTTCCGTTTTCCTCCTCTTGTTGCACCTATTAAATGCACGGTCTTCCCACTTGTTCAGAATCAACAGTACGAGGAAGTTGCCAAAGTCATTTCCAAGTCATTGACCGCCTCCGGAATCTCACATAGGATTGATATTACAGGTCTAATACTATGACTACTCGTCTCACTCTCATCCTTGGTGGCTTGGTGAATGTTGGTGTGCTAGTTTCCGAAGTGATTGGCACTTAATCTTAATGCAGTTCTATATTTGCTTTTTAACAGTTATGCTGATACCGTATGATGGTTGCAGGTACTTCAATCGGGAAACGGTATGCCAGAACAGATGAACTTGGTGTACCCTTTGCAATAACTGTTGATTCACCGTCATCCGTGACAATCCGGGAGAGGGATAGCAAGGATCAGATCCGTGTAAATGTGGAAGAAGCAGCATCAGTTGTGAGGTCAGTAACGGATGGACAGATAACATGGGCTGACGTATGGTCAAATTTCCCTCACCACAGCTCTGGTTCTGTGGAGGAGTAATTTTGGAGAAACATGGAAAGCTTTCAGTTAGCATACAATAATGTCCAATACATAACTGTTTGATGCTAAATTGAAAATCGTTCCTGAGCATTTACAGACATATTGGAAAACATTTAGCTACTGGCTCTCAACATGTAGCAAGTAAATATTTTCTGCATGGTAATGTGAAACTTGTGTTGGTGATGTTGCTTGGTATGGAAACCTGTCCAGTTTACGTGATGTTAGTTTCATGGGACCATGGCAAAAAGTCGATTTCCTAGGGTATGGGATAGTCCTCCCAAACTTTTCTTGGTGCTCTCAGTTACTTTACCCATACATGTTTGGTACGTAATTATTAAGAATGTGATTAATTAATTAACAGTTATGCTATATTTGGTATGAATGATAATAATTTTTTATTTATATTTAACTATTATATGATTTATTTTATAAATAATTAATCAAAACATTTTGTACTTAATAAGTAATTAATCAACATTATTTTTTAATCATTGATAAAATTGTTCATTTTTAAATAATTAAAAATAATTTTATGATAAGATTAAAATTGAAGAACTATAAAAAATGTGTTTTTATTTAACATAATATCAATGAAATAAAATAAGATAATCATTAAAGAAATTTAATATAAAATACTGTTTATTTTTAAAAACTTTAAAAACTTTTTGGGTTAAATATTTATTTGGTTATTCTATCACATATTATATTGTCTAATGTATTGCACGTTATATGAATAACAACACTTACAATAATAATGTGACAGAAAATAAAATTTTAAATTAGTCCTTGAGAGTTGAGAAGTATTCCACTTTAACAAGTTAGAAAGTGAGAATTGTAATTTTTCAGCGTACGAGTAGAGCCTTACAAGGCCAAGACAAGAGGGAGGCAACTTAAGACTTAAAAGCCTGTAGTTGTCTTGTTTAGTTAGAACTTAAAAAGGATCATTTTGACCAGCGATTGTGATTTCAATAGACCGTGCGTGGGGAAAGAACGACGACGATGTTAAGGATCTCGGGGAAGAGGGTTTCATCTCTAGGCGGCTCGTGGAGATCATCACAAGCAACCTCTGACATTGTCTTTCGAAACCATCATCGTATTCTTTATAATGCCAATGATGATTCGGTCTCTGCCTCTTCTAGATCTGTTTCCTCTCCCTATCGCTTCTCGTTGTCTCCATATTTCTTCAGAGGTTCTCTTTTTTTCCTTTTACGATTCATATACCTCAATGACTGTGATTTGTTTCCCTTCAAATGCTAAATTTATGGGCTGAACATGATCCAGCTTCAGAATCCTTAGGCTGTGATTCATGAGGTGTTTCTTTCTTCTTGTTTACTTATCACAACTCTACCGAAATTTAGAATACATTCATTAAAGTTTCACCATTTTATCCTTGTGTCCGGCCTCAGAGTCTTTAAGCTAGTAGTCATGATGTGTTTCATTTATGTTTCTTGTCAAATCTGTACAAATGAAGAATACGTTAGTTGAAGTTCCACACTTTTCTCTTTGTTTCATATAGCGTCATAAGGCTTGTCGACGAAATCCCATTTTGGAATAAGGATTTAATGAGTAGCCTTGACTTTGTTCCACATCATCCTTGTTCCGTTTGGCTTTAGCCATATTTCCTCTGAATTTCCTTTCCTATTTTTGTCCATGTTGTTCGTTTAGTGAGTGGACTCTTGAATCAGTAAGACTACCTTGATATTCTTAGGATTTGTCACTATAACAGTACTTTTCTTAATCAAGTGGATATACAATGTGCTAATGATTGATTCATTTTTTCAGGGATTTCTTCTGGAATCCTTGATATTCTTGGGGTTTGTCACTATAAGATTTACTTATTTTAATCAAATGGATATCGGATGTGCTGATGATTTATTCATTTTATCAGGGTTTTCTTCTGGAATCCTTGCCTCAGGCCAAGATGCCAGTTTGATCGAAGAACTCCCCGCTACTGTGTTAGCAGTGAAGAATCCTTCTTCAAAAATTACCTATGATGAGTATAATCACGAGCGTTTTCCACCTGGTGACCCCAGCAAGCGTGCCTTTGCCTACTTTGTCTTGACTGGTGGCAGGTTTGTTTATGCTTCCCTAATTCGTCTTCTGATCCTCAAATTTGTCTTGAGCATGTCTGCCAGCAAAGATGTCCTTGCCCTCGCGTCCCTTGAGGTTGACCTCTCTAGCATTGAGCCTGGGACTACTATAACTGTCAAGTGGCGTGGAAAGCCAGTTTTCATTAGAAGGCGAACTGAAGATGATATTAATTTGGCTAACAGTGTTGATGTTGGGTCACTTCGGGATCCACAGGAGGACTCGGCCAGGGTTAAGAATCCAGAATGGCTTGTTGTGGTGGGCGTCTGCACCCACTTGGGGTGCATTCCATTACCTAATGCTGGTGATTTTGGTGGTTGGTTTTGCCCATGCCATGGTTCACATTATGACATATCTGGTAGGATCCGCAAAGGGCCAGCTCCTTTCAACTTAGAAGTCCCAACTTACAACTTCTTGGATGAGAACAAGATTCTTATTGGATGAGAATGTGCAGGAATTCTTTTATGGGGCAAAGATTTATTAAATTTTGGTCTTTATGCCTTGGAGATGCAGATAAAACACTTTTCAATTGATTATAACTTTCTGTTAACTTGGTTTGACCAACATGACACCATTTTGGATGTAGTATCCGCTGCCATTAATGGCGAGGGTCCGATTTTCTTAATAATAAACATGGATACCTGTTGATCATTTTCAATTTAATTGAGTTTCTTCATTCTATTAGGTTAACTTTCAATTATTTCTTACCAAGTTTTACATGCAATAGATACTTACGCCATCTTTACTTGGCAAGATTTAAGTTCTTGTGGATGCTTTGCATCCAACTTTTTTTGTTGAGGACTACATTCCCCGTCTGCGAGCTGCATGCCAATTTACACAGGTTCACTCAGAACTATTGCATTACTTTCTATCTACATCTTGCTGGTATGTTTGGCTCAGTTGGCATTTTTTCCTCTCTCATTTACGACTAGTACTCAAGTTCAGGGTCTCATCTAAGAGGAAAATAAAGTTGTGAATTGTTTCACATGCAAGTATATTGCAACTGAATCATCAAAACCTATTTCAGTTACAACTTGCTTTCGTCCAACATAAGAATGTCAAATCCATAAGAGTATTCAGCTCTTATTAATCAGCTTATCGTCAGCCAGTAACCGTAGAATAGAAAAAAGTTTAAGACACATCTAAAATGCAGTTTGGACCTGTGGAAGGCGTTGAAGCTGTTGAAAAATCGAATAGCTATAACGCCTTCCTAGTGCTCAAAACTCTAGAAATTGTAGACCAAAATAGATACTTGACCTTCTCAAGCACCTAACAAGTAAATTAAGTTAGCTGTCTTGAATAGGAACTAATGGCAGTTTGCCTCCGTATACATCCGGAAGCTGGCTTTCATCAATGTCACGAAGCAGAGTTGATGTCAACTTTTTGTTCTCCACGAAAACTATCTGCATAAATTTGACAAATATGTTAACAGGTAGGGTCTATCTGAAATAAGTTCCATCATAATGACAATATTTGTTTGCCATTTACACGCAGCTCAATTGTCGTCCAGAAGTGCATAAACAAACACAAAGAGTTACTAAAAAGTTGCAGCACTAGGGTACTTGGATAGGAAGCTGGAATATCTATTGACAATAACAACATTACTTGTTGACAGCAATTCCAGGTAATATTGGTAACGTGGTATGTCACCTCCTACAGAAGTTTATTACTATGGCCATCTTACTAGATGACATTTTTTTTACCCATTATGTTCAAAAGAAAGGCAGTTGTTTGATGATCACCATGTTCCTGGAGATGTCATGAGAACAGTTTCAGAACCATCAAGTTCCTTCTTACTCTAGGGTGTAAGGTTTAAAATAAGAACATAAAGAAAAGCTGGATAAGCTGTTTACGAAGAAAGAGATTTATGTACCTTCTTTTTGGTTTTGCTGTCAACAAAAGGGTAAACGACCTTCCATGCTGTCATGAAGACGTAAGGCACATGAACAAAAAACAATTTCCCTAACCTCTCAGGGTAACAGTCCTGTCACCAAGAATTCATATTGCCACTATAAGCATTTTTCTCAGCAGCAATATGTTTCAGCCTTAATCCTTCTATGCAACATTTTGAAAATGGATGTAATGCTTCTAAACAGTAAACCATTTGCACAAAAATTAGTCGATTGCCCACGGTAGGTTGTCAAACCTGCAATATGGACAGTGCCGCTATGTATCCACGAATATCACTGTTAGAGTATCCCCACCCCTCAATATCAGCTATGGACATAAACTTTTCCTGTCCAGGTGGCAGTCTGCAACCAAAAATATATTGCACGAGCTAAATTCAGTGTCTAGATTAAAAACATGCGAATTAGAAGACCTGTGTTCCTTCAGACCTGGAAAAGAAATTATGCAATATTTGCATTAAAGGATCGATAACCGAGGGGACACAAACATAGCAATCTAGCTCAGCACCCATGTTTAAGTTTATCAACTTAAAGAAACATTGACTTAAAAAAAATGACACTGGGATTGATTGCTATTGATAAAAGCAGATAATAGAGATCCAAGTTGTAACAGAAAGGACTTACCTGGCGCATATTCTGTCAAGAGTAAAGACTACAAAACCTGCAGGCAGGACAGTACAGAATTTAGCAAAAGGAATTAACGATGAAACAGAAACTAATGGCTCAGTTTTGCAGATAATTTTGCCATATTATTGAACGAGTAGTGCCAGGGGATACAACATACGCTTGAACTCTTCTAAATTCCCTTTGTAGGGCTTGTGCCTGGCACCAAAAACAATCAATATGGGGCGATTTTGCTTATCAACACCTTGCATAAACAACTTGTTTTGTGCAAGTTCATTTGGAATCTCTGACGGAGATATGGAGCCATTGGGTACAAAGGATCGCCTCCAGCTTAGATACTTGAGAAATAAGTTAGAGGCCTTTTCAATGTCTAGTTCCCGAGCTCGCAGAAACCTCCTGATCATGAAATCGTCCACTTCCTGAAATCAACATTATTAGATTGAAGCAAAATGCAAGCAAAGGTAACACTGGTAAGCTATGAATTGATTAACCATGCTTAAACATCACTGTATATACAAGTTAACTAAATCTAGATCCGAGTGAAACCAATGATACTGTCGCCGAATTCAACATTTACAGAACTTCAGTAATATAAACATGTAAGAGCTCTCATATAGCAATAGATCACAACAAAAGGTAAAGGAGACAACTTTTCCAAGTTTATCAAGAATCAGAGAAGGGAGTCGTCTTTAATCAAATTCTGGGCAAGAAAGCATGCATTCAGACACCAATAACTGTTCTCATAGCAACCAACGAAACAACTGTGGGACTGAACCTTGTGAACTTTTTAATATTCCCCTGAACAAAATCTTCAGAACCAAACAAAATCCAACAAACGTCCCATAAAAGACATGGTTTTTCAGTTTCCAGCCAATGATTCTGATATTTTTTTAATCCCAGATGGGTTTAGACTTAATCTTAGGAGAAAAAAGAGAGAGGTAAAGAAGAGAAAAGCTGGGACCTTGGAGGAGGGATCTTGAGCTTCGACAAATGCTCTCATGACACCAATTTTTGTTTGCTCAATGTCATTGATTGTTCTTTCTTCTTCATTCTGTTTTCCTGTTGCCCCGTTTCCATGTACCTCGTCTCTGTTCTTGAATTCCATTTTCTAGTGTTCTCCGTGTTTGATCTGTTTTCCTATCTCTCTTTTCCTGTTTTATTGGTCGACTTTGAAGACTATAAATCACCTCCAATGACAGGAGATTGAAAGAGACTAACTGGATTCTGGAACCTAAAAAGTATAAAAGTATCTGCCGTCAATCAAAGACCTGGTGTACGATCTGAAAGGTTTCCGTTGAAATTTCAACTGGACGATGGAAGAAAATCTTCGGCTTTAAAATTTAACCGCAGCCACAATATTCTTTATTTCTAATAAGACTAGGATTACTTATTTTCCAAATTAATTATCTTCAGCATTGAAATTTTGATTGGAGAAGTTGTCCCTTGACCTGATTGCTGGTATGCCAGACAAACAGCTAGAGTTGGTAGGAAATATGCATATAATTTACCGGAGAGCGTCAACTATGCCAACTGTATTTGGTACATGATCACTGATTCTGTTGCTCTTGTTAAACCCAAAATGTGTTAGCCAGAATAGTTATAAGAAACAGTTTAATGGCATTTACGCTTACAAAAATGTTGAGAGGCAACTACAGGAACAAAGCCTTTGATCATTGAATGCAACTTCTCCACCTACATATACTGAAGTATTTAAGTTTGATAAAAGAGAGGAGATTGTATTCTTGTTTTCTTGTCCCCGAGACTTTAAAGAACGAGGCTACATTTATTGAGCATCATCCATCCAACTTGCACTAATTAAATACAGAGGATGGTACTCGGGCTAACCATAAATATATCACACGGTCCAAGTTTTTGAACAGATGTTGTCTACATGTATACTGTACCATAGCTTTGCAGAGAACATATGCCAGCACATATTCTTTGCAGATCTTTTTGCGTCTCTGACTTCTAACTTCGTTAAGTGATGTAACAAGTATGATAATAGGGTTATGTTACTCTCTTATGCTTAAAATTCAATTATAAAATTATGCTGATGTTATGGTTGGGGCAATGGAGTTCGTCATGCAAGGACCTTGTGTAAAACTAGCAGATAGAGAATGCACAAATACGCAATCATAATCCAAATAAGTATAATGCCCTGATAATTTAAAATTAAGGAGTATTTATATATATGTTATGTTATTTATAGTTATAGATGTACAAATGAATATTATGTAATTTAAAATTTTGAGGGGAAAAATATAATTATGTGATTGGGGATAAAATTTTGTTAAAGAATATGGATAAAAATATAATAGTTAGATTATTTAACAGGAATTAATAAAATAAGTAAGTTAAAATTAAAAATTTTAAAAATTTGGAAATGTATAGTAACAAATGAATTAAAAAGATAAATGGATGAAATATGTGAGTAAATATTGTAAAATTTATATAGTGAAAAAGATAAAATAGTTTAGTAAAAGTTTACATTAAAAGGTGTAAATAAATGTGTTATAATATTTTAGTACATAGTTAAAAAAATAAAGCTAAAATTTTATAAAAAAGTATACGAATATACGGAGTTATGGCCTGATTTAAAAATCTTAAGGAGTTATAGGTGTGATAATTGTTACCTATGGAAAAAAATAAAAATAAAATCTCAAGAGAATTAAAGAGTATTTATGAATATGTTATGTAATGAATAGCTAAAGATGTATAAATAAATATTGTTAAAATTTAAAATTTGTGGAAAAATTAAAATTCGTGAATGTGGATAAAATTTTTGGGGAGAAAATAAGTCAAAATATAAACGTTAGACTATTTAAAATGAATTAATAAAATTAGTTAGTAAAAATTAGAAATGAAAAAATAAAATAAAATTTGGAAATGTATAGTGTAAGAATAAATAAATAAATAACAATATTTTAGTAAAAAGTTAAAAAATAAAAAATTCATGAGTCACGGGTTTGACTTATTAAGTCACACTCGTGACTAAAATTTAAATAAATAATTTATTATAATAGTTGCACTAATGCATTTGAACATCTTACGTGAGACACAATTCGATTAATAAAATAGGAAGGAGACAAGATAATGAAAAAAGTGATCTCTAGCAAACCTTAAATTCCAATTTTCTACATTTTGATATTATCAATTGTTCTTTGTTAGTCATTTAATTTTAATTTAATTTTATAGTTTATTTCCATTAAATAATTTCATTTCTTAAACAAAAATTAATCTAAATTAAGTGGTGACTCAACATCAATCATCATGGGATCAATATCTGTTTTTTAATTACAAGTTACGACTCGTATACTTGCGATTTTTTAGCGTAAAACTAGTAGTCTGTTATGCAAGTTAACCGTATGGTATTCCTCACCATCCATGACTTGCAGCCCTATATGGAGAGAGATTCAAGATAACCTTAAATTTTATGAAAATCCCTAAAAATAGTTGTGCACATTTTCATGAAGGTCACCTAAGTTACGTCATCACTGATCTGCTCCAGTTACACTAATGCACAACTATCAACTTCCCACACTTAAATCTTTGTTTGTCCTCAAGCAAAATAAACACAACCAATCAATTCCATCACTTCATTTTCACAAAAATCAAAGCATACAATCTATCAAATTTTAGCCCACTTAAATATCAAGTTACTATACATATCATGACTACTTTTCATTAGTATACATAAGCAAACTCAACATATGGCACTATCACTCAAAGATAAATATAAATGCAAAATGAATCTTCCTCACGGTTTCACTTATTTCTCTTAAGTGTTTGATGGTTAGTGTTTTGCTCAGACTTCCTATAGGAAACTATACTACCATAGGCTTACTAATACACTAATTCTCCTCTACAATGATTATATGCATAAATAGATCAAAAGAACTTGCTTAGGATTGTAAAGTGATAAGAGTTAAGGTGGGTAAAGAGGGTAAAGGGTTTAGCACAAACATTCGTAAGTAAAAAGCGGGTAAAAAGGGATAACAAAACATAATTCTGAGATACACAAACATAACTATGCTCCTCCTCTGCACTTACTAATGCTACTCAAGTGTTCTTCCTTTTTCATTTCTTTTCTTTTTTCTTTTCAACATTTTTACTTTTTTTTTTCTTAATACATGGAAGAAACTATGAATAAAATAGCAAGTATATACAATGTGATTCACAGGCAAATATCCTCAACTTATCTCGGTAAAAATTTCACAATAATCTTAACTAATGCATTACTTGATACTCTACTATGCTTATGAATGGGTAGGTTAATGAGGTTTCAGGTTTTAAATTTTTTTGGTAATTTCAAGAAACAAAATAGTTAAAGCTTAATGGGGGTAGCAAGGGATAATAAAAGGGTAGGTCATTTAAGCCAAAGGTTAACACAAAAAAGGCCTTGATCATCTCTACTAAGCATGCATCCAATAGACTCAAACCGATTCAAAGCAAATTTTGAAGGTAATAACCTAAGGAAGCATCACACAACAAAGATATAAAATGACTATAGATGGAGTCATATAGGTTCAATCCTTACATTGACTCAAATGAACATTCATTATGCATCCTTACATTTCCTCATTGCTCAAATGTCAAATTGTGAGTAAGCTTATATAACCAACTACTTTTCATAACTCAACATGGTTCACTTTCTACTCAAGTAGCCTAATTCAAGTTCAAACATGCATTCAATCTAATTCCAACTAGCATGACAAAATCTCATGGCAATACTAATCAAAATGATTCAAGTGTAGTTTCATTGCTTAGCACAAAACAATATAATATGCCTAAACATGCATCCTATTTAACAGAATGCAAACAATGATTCAAACAATGCAAATGTCACCTCCCCATACTTAAAGAACACATTGTCTCATTGATACGGATATCGTACCGTTCCGGTCGGTACCGACCGGAACGTACTGTTCCGGCCTCCGGCCGGTACGGTACACATGGCCATCGATACCGGTGGTAGATACCGGCCGGTACCGGTGGTTTTCAGATGGTACCAGCTGGTACCGGTAGTACCGGCCACTACCGGCCGGTACCGTAAAAATGTTAAAGATGGAAGACCATTATGTAAAATTCGAAAAAAATTTTACCCTAAACCCACCCAACCCCGACTGCTTCGTCTCTCAAATCTCAATCTCAACTCTCACGTCTCACACTCTCGCCGTCTCTCCTCTCTTCTTCTCTCTCTGTGCCGCGCCCGCCTCACCGTCGTCCTCACCGCCTGCCTCACCGTTGCCTTACCGTCGTCCTCACCGCCCGCCTCACCATCTCTCAACTCTCAACTCTCACCGTCAGTCTCAAGCCTCACCGTCTCAAGTCTCACCATCTCTCAACTCTCAAGTCTCACCATCTCCGTCACCGCCCGCCTGACCGTTGCCCTCACTGCCGCCAGTGCTCTCTCTCGCCCTCGCTTCCTTCGCTCCTGTCCGCCTCCGCCAGTGCTCCTCCCTTCATCGTCGTTCCTCCACGCAGATCCGAAGAGGCCAC
>JANQBM010000003.1:7109773-7142801 GCA_025594535.1 Erythroxylum domingense
ATAATAAGAATAATACATTTAATAATAATTAGAATATTGATAATAATAGAAATATATTATTTATTAAATTAACAAAAGATATAATAATAAGGAATTTATTAATATTAATAATAAATATAATTAATAAAAATACAATATTTTATAATAATAAGAAATTTAATAATAATACAAAATAAGTACAAATAATAATAACAATTATAATAATAATAAGGATAAGGATAATTTGATCTTTTTGTTAATTATTCCTTTGCCATTTTAAGTTTAAATTTTCAAACCAAACATTGGCATAAAATTTCTTATCTATTCTCTTTCTTAAATCAAACAAAATAAAACTCATTCTATTTTACTCCTCTTTTATGTATTCCATTCCATGAACCAAATAGTTCGTAAGAGTCTTTAACGTAGTTGGCTTGCTTCCATTTACTAATTAATCGGATGACATCTTTTCATAGGTACGCGAGCACTTAATTCTTTCCTAGAGCAGTCACGAAGATTTCCAAGTTCTTAATTTTTGCATTATAATTTGTTTATTGTTTCAGAGACATTTGAGAATCAGTGGAACAATGATTCTGCGTATATTTGTTCCTCATGTGCGTTAATGGATGCCTTTTTATTCTTGAACTACTCTCATAAGATCAAGCAAATGGGCGACGATCTTTGATTAGTGCCTGAAGCAGCTATTGACCATGCGATTCTGAATGTTTCAAATGAGTTAAAATGTCCATTTCCACAAAAGGGAGGAGACTTTGGCTGGTTAATCAAAGGTATGGAGATGGACTTGTTAGCTAATCGGCAAAGCAAACACAGCTTTCACTAGCTTACGTAGATTTCTAACTGCTGTTTGATGCCGCTGCATTTTCACAACTTAAAGAACGCGTCTTTCTCTGTTTCTTCAAGCAAATTCCTTTGTGCTTATTTCCTTTTCAAAGCTCTACCAGTACTCCTCTATTTTTATGTTTAGTCCCATGGCTTCCATTCGAAGTAAACTCCCCAACAACTACTTATACGACTTCCCAACCATAGATCCTTCTAAATACAGCCTGCTCTCCCTCCTCTCCACAGACTCTCAAGACTGTTTTCAATTTTCATCCGGAAATTGTGTTCTGGGGCTGAGGGCAAATGGGCTCATGCATGTGGATGCTTATTGTGCTGCTTGTTCACGGTTCCATTGAAAGAGTTTATGCTCACCAACCTCTGAAAACAGAGCGTATTTCAGGTAGCTTTCTTTATCTCTTTAATTCTATGATTTTGAGTCGTTTCGGGTTTTGTTTTCTCCGTGAGTTGACAGTGGACGACAGTCTGTGTTCTTATTAATTTCGAATCATTTTCAAGGTGGCACTGTTTAGATTAAATAGTTGTAGCGTTAATGTTAAGAGGAGTTTCTACATTTCTGTAACTCGTGTGACTGGTTACAAATATTTTGAGCAAAAAACATGAGATTGAAATTCTGAAGATATTATTGATTTCTGAGTGAAATTCCGGCCCTCAAGGACTCTTTCCCTTGGGTTTGCAAGGACGGGTTCACCTGCATATCACGGATACTTACCTAGTCTTGGTTGGTAGACAGTATTCTCATAGCACAAGGAACTGATAAACCATTCAGCATATTAGCAATCAACCTTCTTTCACACGGTGTGATAATTGTTGTCCAAGAGGAGTTCTTTTCATGCAAATAGTGTCTTCGTGGGTTGCTTTTTCTGCTGTACCTCATTCTTAGCATACATTAGAAGGTTTTGACTCACTGATCATCGTACGTAGTTACCAGTTATTGAAGTTGTGTAGACGAACCCAGGTCCCAGGAGACTGCTTAAGTCTGCTGGAGTTTCCTTTTAATGGTGTTGATAAATTGTTACTTTAGATGCTCCTTATGTATTTATGAAAATGAAAACCTGTTGATTTTCTCTAAGTAGCTCTGTAGCAAAAATGTCAAGCATGCTCTGGGAATCGTTTCATGCAGGGAGTGCTGGTGATGTCCTAGAAGATAATCCCGTGGGGAGATTAAAAGTATATGTATATGATCTTCCAAGCAAGTACAACAAGAAACTACTGCAGAAGGATCCCAGATGTCTCACCCATATGTTTGCTGCTGAGATTTTCATGCATAGGTTTCTCTTATCCAGTCCAGTTCGAACCCTTAATCCAGACGAGGCTGATTGGTTTTATACACCTATATACCCCACTTGTGACCTTACACCTACCGGTTTGCCATTGCCCTTCAAGTCTCCACGGATGATGAGAAGTGCAATACAACTTATTTCATCAAGCTGGCCTTACTGGAACCGCTCAGAAGGAGCTGATCACTTCTTTGTTGTGCCCCATGACTTTGGAGCCTGTTTCCACTATCAGGTGAGATCAGTTTTTGGTGCTTGAATCTTTACTTGTAACTATTTCCCTTCCAGTGTATTAACATTTTGGGCCATTCTTTCTATGTGCTATTAACATGTTCTGATAGTTCTGCTTGTGTAATAAAGTAATATCATATTTGTTTTCCTTTTGGAATGAAGTAGCTAGTTTTCCTGGACTCTAAATTCCCAATGTATATCGAAATTTAGCTGCAGCGATAAGTGGTAGGATTAGACATGATGGGCAGACGAGCATGACTTTGAATTGATTTTTCCATTCCATAACAACCTGGAAAATGGAGATGAAAAAGGATATGATCTTTTAGTTAATTGTTTCATCCCTGCTGTTTTTCATGAGCTGACATAGTCAAAAGCTTTTGGTGGTCATGACATTCATCTATACCACATTGAAGCCACTTGTATTTTAGGACTCTTTTGAGTCCCATAAATTTCAAGCCATTTAGTTGGGGAAAATATAGTAATCTGCTGACCAACACTGATACATGAAAGTATGTGTTTGTGGTCAAATTGTCGTAGGAAGAGAAAGCTATTGAACGAGGAATTCTTCCATTACTCCAACGTGCTACCTTGGTTCAAACTTTTGGGCAACGAAATCATGTATGCTTGAATGAGGGGTCAATCACAATTCCTCCATATGCTCCACCCCAAAAAATGCAGGCCCGCCAAATCCCACCAGACACTCCACGTTCAATTTTTGTTTATTTCCGCGGTTTGTTTTATGATGTTAATAATGATCCTGAAGGAGGTTATTACGCCAGGTTTGTTCCCACCTAACTTATCACAATTGCAATTTGCAGCATACCACTTTGTTTCTAGTTAGAAGCAAAGACTTCAGACATGTTTTATCATGTAGACATCAAAGTTCAAATCTTTTCTGAAATGCAGTAAAGGTATTGTGTCATGATAAGCTAGTAGCAGCCACCAGGAGACAAATGCAGACCTTAGAATAGTAGTTTAACTCATTTGAAGCTGTGATTGTGAGTTGTTTCTGATGATATTGAGTGCCTTCTTTACAGAGGTGCAAGGGCTGCGGTCTGGGAGAATTTTAAGAACAATCCACTATTTGACATCTCAACCGATCATCCAACAACATATTACGAGGATATGCAGCGAGCTATCTTCTGTCTGTGTCCTCTTGGTTGGGCACCATGGAGTCCAAGACTAGTTGAAGCGGTGGTATTCGGATGCATACCTGTCATCATAGCAGATGACATTGTTCTACCTTTCGCAGACGCAATCCCGTGGGAGGAAATTGGTGTTTTTGTTGCTGAGAAAGATGTTCCAAAACTGGACACAATCCTAACATCTATACCACCAGAAGTGATTTTACGGAAGCAGAGGCTTCTTGCAAATCCTTCGATGAAAAGGGCAATGCTGTTTCCACAGCCTGCACAATCTGGTGATGCCTTCCACCAAATACTCAATGGATTGGCTCGGAAATTGCCGCACCACAAGACTGTTTACTTGAAAAATAGTGAAAAGATCCTGAATTGGACTGCAGGACCCGTTGGGGACTTGAAACCTTGGTAAGAGGAAGATGCCATTTTGGCAGTAGATGTTCTTTTCCTACAATATATGACAGTTCTATTCAGCTGAAGGTGTTAATACCAAGACCAGAAATGTACAAAACTTGAATGTTTTCACCTAGTCATTGGCATATACAAAGTTGATGGAACTATTTGCAGATTGCTTCTTCATTAATCCTGATAGGTCCAAAGTTGCGCAACTTCAACCCCTACCATATTACCTTTTGCGATGTAGGGTATGTTTTTTCCATTTTAAGAGAAGTTTTAGCTGGCACATCGTTGCAGTGAAGCCGTCATATTCGTCTGTCTTCCCTTCCCTTTCGTTGTATTTGATCTTATCACGCAAAAGCAACAAAACAAAATGAATGAGGAGATAAAATGATTTTAAATTCCTGAGTTGTCGGAGTATAATTTTCATATTCTTACGGCTTTCTTTACGTCTTTCATGCATTGTAAATTTGTATATGCAATCTTCTGCTAGAATTATTCCTAATTAAGATGCTGCGAATTCTTGGATGCTTAATCGGCCAACAGAACACGTTCAACCAATAAAACTGGTCAGCCTTTGTTTCATTAAGACTGATTTGTCAATGTGTTCTACTTGGACTTGAGACCCATTTTCTTTGATCTCCTTCTGTTAGTGCCAATCTTTTAGGCTGGCCGAAATCATTTTTTAGAAAAAAGTTGTCCTGATAAAGGACAGTTAGAAACGAAGGATAATAGAAAATTCTTAATTACAACATTAGAGGAATTTTTTAGTTTCTAATATTAAAAAATTAGTATATATCTTCCTAAGGTTTATTTTTTTACTCACATCCCCTATATCATTTTTATTGAAATTTTAATAAATAAACAACATCCTATAATTTAATTAGGTGTTATGTAAAACAACACTTCTTATATTTGTACCAAATGATGTAATTTAGGAGAATTTGTTTTGTATATAAACAACATCATTAATTTAATAGCAAATGATAATCAAAATCGTGTCTTTATATCATGCTAAGGAATTTTTTGTTAAATAATTTATTCAAATCACAAAATTTATAAATTACTTATATTGTAGAGAATTAATCTAAAGGTCCTTCAGAAAATAGTAACTTTGAAACCTTTTATTATAAGGTTCATTTCATTGTCAATGTTAAGTGGAAAATATCCATTAAAATATCTACATGGTAACTATGTAGGTTGTCACCTAACTTCACCACCCTCATCTGTCCTAATCGATGATTAGGTGAAAATTGATCTAAATCCTAAAATTTTAAAATAAAAGAAGTGCCCCCTCAAGTATTAAATATTAATCAAACTATAATCATTTTTAGCCGTGCACCTAACCTCTTTAGTGGTTAGAAAGGACAAATGTCCTTTTGAAGTCACGGCCCCTGCTGTCGAGTATCACCCTTCTTTCACATTTTCTCTATTAGGTGAGGTCCGGTCCGGTCCTGTGCCAATTTTACTGTCATCAGTCATCACCTATATGCATTGTCAAGTGGGAATCGCATCCCATCTCATCGTAGGTAACGTAGCAAATAAAAAGAAGTCAGACTTAGACTAAATTTCCTTCTCCTCTGTCACCAACCCCAAACCCTCTTTGCGTCTCCGTCTCTACACTTTCTCTTCTTTGATCGGATACTTGCATCAGCCACCAACCCACCATGGCTACCATTTCCAAGCTCTCGAATCCTAGTTCTGCTTCGTCTTTACCACTCTCCTCCTCCTCAAAGATTAGATCTTTTCCTCCTATATGTTATATCCGCTTCCATGGTCCAACTGCTTTTCTCTCCAAAGTTGCATCTTCTAGTCTCTCACTGCCAAATACCCGATCTTTGTTGAGTGCTTTGACGTGAGCATTACCTCAAAGTTTTGTGTTTTATATACATATTTTTATGTTTGAAGTAGTTTTGTTGCTTGTTTCTTTCTCTTGTAGTTTGGTTTGGACTTTTGCTGTTTGCTTTCGTAGTTCTTGTATCTCATAATCTTTTAAAGCGATAGAAATTGAAAAGTTCTTATTGTTATCTGTCTGATCATGTGTGTCATGGTTTAACCCAGATATACCATATGATCCCTTTTTTGAATGGATTCTCTTCCTTCTTTTTTCTTTGATTACCTTCACCTAAATTTGTTGCTGTGAATCTCTTATCAGTGTTGCCATGCTTGTTCTTTTGATCCATGTATGTTGCTTCTATTGAAGCCCTTTTAAGTGAAAATTTGTATATAGTTCGTCAATAAGTTACTTGTGTTTGGCCATTGTAAATGTAGTATTGAGTTACTAGCCTCCAAGGACGGTTTAAGTGGAATTGACTAGATTTCGCTTCATGGACAAACTTGCTAAATTTTATCGCATGCACAGAATCAAGATACATATGCGTATCAAAGATATGGTTAAAGTTTTTATGTTATTCATATTATATTTTAATTGCATTTTCCCTTGTTTTGTATTACAGTGTAAAGTGTTCTCAATCTACTGGAAACGGTAGTCCAGTAAAGAGGACAACTCTTCACGATCTCTATGAGAGAGAGGGGCAGAGTCCGTGGTATGATAACCTCTGTCGCCCTGTGACTGATCTGATTCCTCTGATAGAGAGTGGTGTTAGGGGTGTGACTAGCAACCCAGCGGTAATTGCTATTTTCTGTCCCTCTGGATTTTCTTTTGACCAATGTAGTAACCACAAAAGGTCTGCTTCTTTCATAGTCAATTAAAGAAAGTTAAGAGACAAGTTAAAAAAACTATCTTTTGAGCTTATGACAATGCACCTTTTACATTTCTTTGGATTCTTTTTATCTGTCTTTGGCATCCTCCGTGGTAATATTTTTGCAGATTTTCCAAAAGGCAATATCATCATCAAATGCCTACAATGATCAATTCAGGTATATGCTATTACAAGTGTTCAATGCTTATCAATTTTCTGTATGGCCAGTGAAAGCCTTTTCTTTTGTTTTGTACCGTTGTATTCTGATCTACATTTACAAAAGGATATGTCATCATGCATGGATCTTGCAGGAGTTTGCGTTTTAGGCTCTAAAATTTGCGATTTTTTCTTTGGAAACTTGAAATTGCGCTTCTAAATAATTGTTGCAAAATTCATTATTCTGATGTATACCTCGGAAATCTCAGGGAACTTGTACAATCAGGAAAAGACATTGAGGCATCATATTGGGAACTTGTGATAAAGGACATTCAAGATGCGTGCAAGCTTTTTGAGCCTATTTATGACCAAACAGATGGAGGTGATGGCTATGTTTCAGTTGAAGTCTCTCCGAGGCTAGCTGATGATACTAAAGAGACTGTTGAGGCCGCAAGATGGCTTCGTAAGGTGGTTGATCGCCCCAATGTGTACATCAAGATTCCTGCTACAGCTCCTTGCATTCCTTCAATTAAGGAAGTCATTTCCCTTGGCATTAGTGTCAATGTGACCGTAAGTTCATTTTATGCGTTGTTTCTGAGCTTAGTGGAAATGGTTGGCAAAATATGTTAAGAATTGTGTATGACATCTAGACATTTGTTTCTTTTCCTCTTGTTAAGATGTTCTCACGAATCAAATGATCATGTATATGGAGTGGCATACTGACAGCCATTTTCCGTTTTTGTGAATATGCAGCTCATATTTTCTCTTGCTAGATATGAAGCAGTCATTGATGCCTACCTGGATGGCCTTGAAGCTTCTGGATTGAATGACCTCTCCAGGGTTACAAGTGTTGCATCCTTCTTTGTCAGTAGGGTTGACACTCTCATTGACAAAATGCTGGAGAAAATTGGAACCCCAGAAGCACTTGATCTTAGAGGAAAGGTAAATTAATTTCATTTTTTCTTATCCTTAATTTTGGATAAATTATCAGTCCAGGGTATGCATATGTCTTCATGCCCTTAAACTTTGTATTTTAGGCTGCTGTAGCTCAAGCAGCGCTGGCATACAAGCTCTACCAGAAAAAGTTCTCTGGTCCAAGATGGGAAGCTCTGGTGAAGAAAGGTGCCAAGAAGCAGAGAGTGCTGTGGGCCTCAACAAGTGTGAAGAACCCCGCCTATCCCGACACTTTATATGTTGATCCCCTTATTGGCCCTGACACAGTAAGCCACCCTTTACCTCTTAGCTTTTTGCTTGCGCTTGGTATCCAATCCTATTAACCACTTCAGAAGTGAGATTCAATTTCTTGAAAAGTTCAAATGGAATGGTCATAATCTGAAGTCTACTATTGCTGATGAATCCATTTAAATATCCATCCTTTATCTCATAACTTTTTTGCTTGCGCATTGTATCCAATCCTATTAACCACTTCAGAAGTGAGATTCAATTTCTTGAAAATTTGAAATGGAATGGTCATAATCTGAAGTCTATTATTGCTGATGAATCCAGTTAAATATGTGGGTATTCATCTTGCAGGTTTCAACAATGCCCGATCAAGCTCTCCAAGCATTTATTGACCATGGAAGCGTGGGAAGAACAATTGACTCGAATGTGTCTGAAGCTGAAGGAATTTACAGTGCACTTGAGAAATTGGGAATTGATTGGAGCTACGTGGGAACTCAGCTTGAATTGGAAGGAGTGGATGCATTTAAGAAGAGCTTTGACAGTCTGCTTGACACCCTGCAAGAGAAGGCAAACTCTCTGAAACTAGTTAGCATGTGAGCGTGATGTTGTTTCAATTGTTATTTGAGTCTTTTGTCACAATAAAAAGTGGGTTCTAAATCCTGCTGTGAAAAAAAATTAGTTGGTGCGTGTTCTGTAAGAAGTTCCTAAAAGGAAACGACTACATGTGGTACTTTATTGAGCTTTTGGGTCTATAATGAGTGTATCTGATAGTTTTTGTTGCTCACAATTTACGTAGATGTTGATGTATGTGTTGTCATTGGATTGATAGGAGCAAAAGGTATGGGATGGGATATGATTACTGGGGATCCGTGGTAAACAAGTCTGTGGGAGTGTTGTTACCAACTGGGGATCCATGGTAAACAAGTCTGGGGGGGTGTTGCTACCAACTAAAATTCTAATCGCTGGATTAGTTGGTCTAGGAGATATCAGCAGAACAGTGACTTGAAAGAAATATGCATGGACGAATTTGTGTTGTTTTGTATTAATAGTCACACTGTTACCTGATAAAAGTGTGGATTCAGCATTGAGCATACTAATGTGACAAAGATGGAGTTGCCTGCTGGTGGGGAAAGATAAGACATAAAATAGTTACAAAAAATGGTTACTTTTTATTCCCAAGAATTGCCTCAACTCCAAACAAAGATCCAAGTCAAAGAAACAACTCTGAAAGGGTGTAAAAGGTTGTTGCTTGTCTTGTTAATGGCATTGAACTCACATTTCACTACTCTAAATGAGAAGAAGCAGAAAGAGAAGGCCTTTCCCAATTATTTCAACAAAATGGATTCGTTTGGCAGAAAACAGAATACGAATGAGACATAATCAGCAAAAAATTGAATAAGGGAATGCATTTTTCACATCAAATTGTTACAAATCCCAATCCAAGTTAATAGCACAGGATAACAAGATTCTAATTGTGTTCATTTTGGCAACATGTGCAAATGTCACTTGATAATCAACTCTTTTAAGTCCGAGTGAATCCTTTTGCCTCTAATTTGGCTTTGAACCTTTCAATTGAACCATCAACTTTGTGTTTTATCGTGAAAACCCACTTGCAACTAACTAACTTGCTTAGAGGAGCAACTAATTCCTAGGTTTCATTTTTAGTGAGAGCTTTCATTTCTTCTACCATAGCTTCTTTCCGTTTTGGATTTGTAATAGCTTCCCTCCAATCCTGTGGAATAGACACAGAGGAAGGAGATAAGGCAAAGGCTCTATAGGAGGGAGACAAGGAATCATAAGAGACAAAGTTAGAAATGGAATGTTTTGTACACGACTTAACTCCTTTTCTTTAAGCAATAGGTAAATTTAAATCAAAATAAGAAGATAACTCACCTGAGAATTTTTGCAATGTAAGAAGCATAATGGATTTTTTAGACCTATTTTTCCTCAAGTATCCTAACAAGTAAAGTCTATCTAAACGTCTAACAACATTCTCCCCGTGAACATCTTCAATCCTCTCATTCACCTCCTGAACATCAGTCTCCTTATTCTTCCCCTGTATAAGATCATGAAGTACCACAAGCACAACTTCTTCTTCACTACTCTCCCCTGAAAAGGTGATTGTGTAGTGTCAAAGTAAGGTTCAGACTCGTAAAAGGTAACATTCATATTGACATAAAATTTCCTAGATGGGGGGTGATCACTTATATCCCTTTTGAGTTGGGGGGAATACCTAATGAACACACATCTTAGGGCCCTAGGGTCTAATTTTCCAACATTCCTAGTATGGACAAAGCAGACACACCCAAAAACCTTTGATGGAACAGTATAGCCATTTTTTCTTGTTAAGACTTCTAAAGAAGTCCTAAATTTAAGAGTTTTGAGAGGCATTCTATTAATAAGATAGTCTGCCACTATATAGCATCTCCCAGTATGACTTTGGAATAATCATACTAAGCATAAAGAATCTAGTAACTTCTTACAAATGTCTATTTTTCTTTTCAGCTACCCCATCTTGAGCACTAGTATAAGGACAACTAGTTTGATGAATAATCTCATAAGACTCCAAATAAGTACTAAACCTACTATCTGTGTATTCTATCTCATTATCCGTGCGCAAGACTTTTATCTTAGCATCAAACTGGGTGTGAACCATGTGATGAAAAGATTGAAAGCAGGAGAAAACATCAATTTTTTTCCTTGATCAAATACACCAAAGTCATTCAACTGCAACAATCAATGAAAGTAACAAACCATTGATTTCCAGACAAAGAAGCAGTCTTTGTAGGTCCCTAAACATCATAATGAATAAGCACAAAAGAAACAATAGCTTTATTATTACTTAAATTGTAAGAGTTTTTAGTAAGTTTACCATACTCATAAGCATCACATGATAAATAATCAAACCAAGTTTTAAAAAATAAACTGGGATATAGATTTCTAAGACAAAAAATGATGGATGTCCTTACGCCCATGCCATTCTATTATTTCCTGGTTAACATTTTAATATCCTCTAAAAAGGGCTAAGCCTTGACTGTCTTCCATCGAGCATAAGTCATCATGCTCTCTATCGCTGTCAATCCTCCTCCCTATTTGAAGATCCTGAAAAATATAATAATTAGGAAAAAGTTCAACCTTACAGCTTAGAGCCTTGGTGATAGCACTGACAGATAAAAGATTGACAGGGAATTGAGGAACATGAATAACATAAGACAACTTAATATTAGGAGTACAGACAATAAAACCTGTCCCAGAAATAGGGGTTAAAGACCCATTAGCAACCCTGACACTATCTCTTTTTAGATAAGGAGAGTAGTTAAGAAAACCTTTAGAAATGCCTATCATATGTCTATTCACACCAGAATCAATAATCCATGAGTCAAGTTGAGCAAAAGTGCTACTTGACTTGACAAAATTGGAGGTAGCATTGGAGGAAGAGTTGAGCTGTGATAGGAGAAGCCTGAAATGTTGAATTCTTCAGAAGAGAGATTATCAACTGAAGCAAACTCCTTGGATGATTCTACTGTTTATAACAAATTTGCTTAAGCCTTTGTGGGGTTGGCTCATTTCCCCCCTGGACCCCTAGCATATCTCTCATGCAACTTCCAACAAGTCTCTTTTGTATGCCTTGGCTTTCCACAGTAATCACGGTGCAAATGGTCCTTATCAGAAGTAACACCCTTCGGCTGCTCATGAGTAATATGGGCAGTTAAGCCTAACTTCTCAACTGGTGTAGTGTAAAGCATGACACTTGTTCTGGTCTCGTTCTATTAGATTAAAAAATGTGCCTCCTCAAGAGAGGGAAAAGGGAATATGCCAATAACTTAAATTCTCAATTTGTTAAATTCATCAAACCAGTCAAAAACTCATATACCCACTCCTTTTCAAGTATGTTTTGAATCAGTACCGCATCATCAACACACTTGGTTTGAAAATATTTATAATAATTTTGTTCTTGCTATAAACTACCTAACTTAGAAAAATAATCTAAAATATTAAGCCCATTTTTTGTGTGCCATGAATTTTGTTCCAAAGTTAAAAAATCTTAGCATCATTTCCCATCTGAGAATAAATGGTTTGTGCAGCTTTCCATATCTTCTTCGTAGTATCAAGCAGTAAATATTGTTGGGAGATCTGAGGGTGCACAGAATTAAGAAGCTAAGACATAACCAATGAGTTATCAAAGCCCCACTGACTAAAAGTAGGGTCAGTAATAGGTGGTGGTTTCTTATTTCCATCAATATATCCCTATAGTCTTCTAGCGTTGATAGACAACAAACATGATCTAGACCACGCTAAATAAGTACCACTACCATCTAGTTGAACAGGCCTAATCTGATAGTAGGGGTTATCTTTAATAGGATAATGTTTCTGAAAACCGTAGGGGGTAGTAGTTTGGCAAATTTTCCAATTTTATCGTGATTGTCTCTAGCATAAATAAAAACAAAACCAATTAAAAGTGAAATAATAAATGACACCAGAAATTTAGTAACACAGTTCTTCATTCTTTACCTACGTATACGGGGCCCTCACTAAGATTAATTTTGAAAAATCGTAAAGGGTGGTAGTTTCGCAAATTGTCCGATTTTTACGAGGTTGTCTCTGGTACAAATAAAAAAATCAATCAAAAGAAAAATAACAGATGACACCAGAAATTTGATAACACAGTTTGGCACACCTTGCCCACGTCTGCGGGGCTCTCACCCAAATTAATACTTTCACCGAAGTACAATAGATTTATCCAAGGTTTTACTGAGCCGATAACACTCAACCCTTGATACTACCTCTCAACCTCACTACCTGTGAAATATTTTCATTTCCAATAACACGATCGACTCGTGTTAACCTCGTCAGAGGATTTTTCTCTACTACACTTAATGAAAGATAATTAATAAAAATAACTCAAGTGATTTAATCAACTAAGAAAATAATAACAATACAATTGAGATAAAAAGAAGACAACTTCCCTAACGATTCAGCTCCTCCGAAATAGATCTAGAAATTGTTCACAAAGTCTAGGTTGATTTATGCAAATTTCAGTACCAACTCGTAGCTACAGTAGGAACATATCAAGCATTATAGGTCTAACAAATAAACCTCCACACAAGGACCAGCAAAAGTCACACCACGGTGACCCACACACCCACGACAACCAGTTCACCAACGTAGGCACATCCAGCAAGATAATCTCATCATCAACGCAGCTTCAGCTATTTTTCAAAAGGAACAATCAACGCATACCTCACCTCAATACACATTTGGAGACATACACAATTCTTTATTCCCCAAGGCACTCACGTACACCTCCCTCACTTATCAGCCGTAAGGTTATTTTCACACCAACAACATCGTATGTTTCTAGAAAAGTGAATTAAATCACAATGAAACTTCCCATTATACCCTTAACCCTTCAGCCACTATTTTTACACAGAACAACTTCATTCACAGCAAAAGACTTCTAACCATACCCTCGACCCTTCATACATGTAAGACAACTTAATTCAAAATAGAATTTCCAGCAACATCCTTCATCAAATATACATCTATTTAAGATAGAATTCTATTCTATCTAGAGCATTATCCAACTAGGTTTTTGAATCCAAGAAAATAAAAAATCTGATAAGTCCAATTTATAAAAATATGTCAAAATAAAATAAGTAGATATATACACCATATAATTCTTTCAACAAAATACGATAGATTTACCCAAGGCTTTACTGAGCCGATACCACTCAACTCTTGACACTATCTCTCAACCTCACTTCCCGTGAAAGATTTTCACATCCAATAACACGATCGACTTGTGTTAACCTCAACAGAGGATTTTTTTAAACAACCATTAATTAAAAGATAATTAATAAAAACAACTTAACTGATCAATCAACTAAGAATAGAACAATAATACACTTAAGATATAAAAAAAGAACAACTTTCCGAAAAATTAAGCTTCACTGAAATAAATCTGGAAGTCGTCGCAACAACAATGGAAAGCAGTCCACCCAAGAGCCACTCTACAAAGCTGAACGTGCAGCTTAAGCAACACCCCACAATACCATGCACAACATACACTTCAGCTATTCACATAATTTGATCTTCATGTGGTCACACCAAAACTTCCAGTCAAAGAACCAACGTATAAAGAAAGAGACATGTCTTCAGCTATGTATTTCAATAAAATAGTTGACACACACTACACCATTGACGCACAATCCATTTGTTTAACATTCAGCCAAAGCCTTCACAAAGTAAAAATAATCCTTCCAATGAAAGAGTTGGGTTATGCCAATGTCAACACCCTTCAATAGTGTTTTTCAAAAACCAATCCTCACACCCACACATTCAAAACACTCACACTGCACACCCACACAATCAAGGCATTTATGTTGCACACCCATACAATCAAAGCACTCACGCTGTTCACAAGACCCAGCCGTAGATTCTCAAAATCAAAACTACACATTTTGTATTTTGCAGAGATTCCAGCAATGGTGCAACCAACCAAAGATAGGAAAAAATGCTGGAGTCCCACATTAACACCCAAAAATTAAAAAAGCAGTTAAAAACACACACATACACCCTCTTCCAATTTCACACACTGCTCAACTACCACCAATGTGTGTTACATAATTCATTCAAAATCAATCCTACTTCTTCTGTTTTTTTCACTTCACTAAAGAGTCTTCACATATGCACAATCTCAAAAGACACATCTATTCAAGATAGGATTCTATATCATTTAAAACATTATCCAAAATAGTTTTTTGAATCTAAGTCAAACAAAGATACTTGATTAGCTATCATCATCCAATTAATATCTTATAGATCCAATTAATAATAAATATGCCAAAACAAAAGAAGAAGATATATCCCATATATTTAACAATCTCCCCCTTTTGGCATTATTTGTCACAAATAAGAAACTCCCCTTGAATAACATAATTGGACATATAAGTATCAAATTCACAATTCATATAAACTCACTCTCAATCTAACATCAAGTTCCAAAGAACATCCATAGAAACAATAATCTAATCATTCAAATTCTTCCCTTTGGGACAAAAGATGCCAAAAAGCAAGACTAATAGTCCCGAAGATGCCTTAAAATCTCTCCCTGAATTGAACAGTCACTAAAAACAATATGATGTCTCCCCCTTGGAACAAAACAATACCAAAAAGAAGAATGCTTTTAATACTATCAATCTCAACAAATAAAGAAGCATAAAAATCAGTAGTAAGTGCAGCGGAAAAATCATAAGTACATAGTGCAATAGCAGAAAGCCAAGATGACAATTTACTACCAAATAATACGTATGCCAATATATCATTGCTTACTTCAATTCCATCTTTATAAGACTAATCAAATTCATAAACTCCATCATCATGCATAGCCTTATGTACACATCAATCAATTAAACCTTAGAAAACCCATAAATAAAACTCAGAAAGTCTAAACGATAACTCCTTAGAACCACCTTTTTTTTGTTTTTTTGTTTTAATAAATAACATCAAACTATACTTCAAAAATGTAAAGCACACAGTCCCTGTGCCCCTCAAAGAAATTCAAACCTGGGCTTATTTCTCATCACATTATCTCGGTTATCAACTATCTGATTGATTTCTTCATATGAAATAACTGACTTCTCCTCAGTCTGAACAGTTGCTTAAAAGCAGCAACTAACTGTGAATCTGGACACTTTCTTGTTTTTCTTTCACTACGTCTTTGTGCTTGTCCTTGACCCTTTCTAACCCAAAAGTGCTTTGGTAATATGGGTTGTTGCTGGAAATTTAATGGAGAGTGTCTAGATTTTTGGTTTTGACCCATTTGAAACATAATTTGTAACATCTTGTAGCATCTCAGCCTTATGTGCTTGATAACTCCACAAAAATGACATGTGGGTACAAACCTTCGATTCTTCCTCAAAGTTTCTTCTTGGACAGATCTGGATATGTCATCTTTCTCATCATTCACCTTGGAACATTCACCCTTATAGCCAATGCCTTGAAGATCCCCTTTAACCTGACCCATTTTTATTAACTTGCCTATTTTTTCTACATCTCCATTCAACATTCTCAATCCCTTTTCTGTACTTACTAATCTCATTCTAGCTTCAACAAGCTCATCTAATGCCAACTTCAATTTCTTTTTTAAGTCTTGAATAGTATTCTTCATAGAGAAGTTTTCTTCCTTCAACCTTTCATTCTTCCTACATGTTTTTACCTATTTTTTGTACATTAATTTGTAAGTCTCATAAATGTTCTCCTTTTTATCATCTGAACCACTTTCATCACTGTCATAATCCGAGATCGAGCCTTGAGCTGATTTGTCTACGTTTATCTCAAAATTTTTTGATTTTCTCCCTTTTTTGGTCTTCAATTACTTCCTTCTCAGTTACTGTCAAGCAAGTAACTAGGCTTTTGCTGTACAAAGTAACCAACGTAGCACTATTCACAACTTCTTCTTCATTTCCATATTCACTTCCGAATTCGTTCTTAATCCAAGTGCTCATATAGGATTTTCCTTTTCTCTTCTTCAAGATGTTAGCACTGTAACATCCTGTCACCTATACATACGGCTAGAACAATTAATTGTGAGACATTCATATGACTTAAGATAAATGAATGTTAGACATAAGTTATGACATATTGTTTGGCACATTCATACAATTGTACATGCTTTCATTTGGCATTTCTGGGTAAGTATGACAAATTGTGATTATGATAAATGGTGAATCAGTGAAGATAAATAGCATACGTGAGGGACTAGAAATGGACCCACGTATAATGTTGTTTAAGTTAGGAAGACTCTACTACAGTTTGTCATTATGACAAATGGTGAGTCAGCGGAAATAAATAGTACACGTGAGGGACATAGAATAGACTCACGTATTATATTGTTTAAGTTAGGAAGAATCTACCATAGTTCTCATTCTCCACTGAAACACTTCACAACGCGATTCTCTTCCCTGACCTTCACCACTGAATAACGATCTAGCAGTCTTTGTGGTGCTGATTTCTATTTCAGCGTTAGAGTACTTGCTAAGCGAGTAAGTGATTGAAATGTTGTTTCCACTGTGTAAATAAGCATGTACATGTTGGATATACATATCTGCATGAAAAGGGGTTCACAGTGGAGAGAATAGATATGAGGGTTCTGGATATTAGTTAAATTGAAAAGAAAACGCAGAAAAAAGGAAACGTAGGCATACTACACAAGTATGGATAATAGTCTGCGATTCTGGCATTTATGTGAGTTTTGGCTTTTTGAGTGATTTGGTGTTCTGGAGTTAAAAAGAAAGTAGTATAGACGATATTTTCATGTAGAAAGCATAACAGCAATGACAACGATTTATAGAACTTATATTTCCTGTATCCTCTGTAAGGATGCAGAGGTGCATCCTCTATGAGCTATTCTCTTTTGTAAGAGATCTTCTTCAGCAAAGTTATCTTCTTCTGTGAGGATGCATCATCTGTCAAGATGTATTCTTATATGAGCTAGACTTCGTCTATGTTTTGTATTCTCTGTGAACCAACTTCTTCTGTGATGATGTCATCTTCCTCTGGGTGACGTCATCTTCCTCTATATTTTGGTTTCTTCTATCTTTTGCTTCGTCTGTCTTTGGCTTCGTCTGTGTATTGCTTCTTTTGCTTCTTGCATTAATCTGCTTTCAACCTAAGTGGCTGAACTTCGTCTATGTTATTGTTCTTGAACTTCGTCTGTGTTACTGTTCACAGACGAATGAACTTCGTCTATGTTATTGTTCTTGAACTTCATCTGTGTTATTGTTCAGAGACGAATGAACTTCGTCTATGTTATTGTTCTTGAACTTCATCTGTGTTACTGTTCACAGACTAATGAACTTCGTCTATGTTATTGTTCTTGAACTTCATCTGTGTTACTGTTCACAGACGAATGAACTTCGTCTATGTTATTGTTCTTGAACTTCATCTGTGTTACTGTTCACAGACTAATGAACTTCATCTATGTTGCTGTTCACAGACTTCGTCTGTGTTCCTATTCACAGACTTCCTCTATGTTACTATTTACGAACTTCTTCTGTGATGACGTTAGCTTCCTTTGGGTGACGTCATCTTCTTCTGTAAATCATCTCCTTCTGTGTTTTACTTCTTCTATTTTCGTCCATACCTAGCTTCTGTCCCACTGTTGACCCCTCAGGAAATAAAATTGACCTCAGAGGTCTTCATAAAAGTTGTAAATTTTGGAGTCCTCTTTCAAACCGTATAAAGAACACTTTGATCCGATCCCTCTAGAGAAAGTTATGGCTAGTGTAAAATATCCTCTGTGTTACTGTTTATAGACTTCATCTGTGTTACTGTTCATTACATATTTTCTGTCCTATTTTTGACCCTTCAGAAGATAAAATTGGCCTTTGCGGTCTTCATGGAGGTTGTACATCTTGATGCCTTCTTTCGAATCATATAAAGCACAATTCAATCCGATGCCTGTAGGAAACGTTATGCTAACAGCAAAACTTCTTCTGTGATGACGTCAGCTTCCTCTAGGTGACGTCATCTCCTTCTGTAAATCATCTTCTTCTGTGACTTGTCTTCTTCTATAAGGGTACATCATCTGTAAAGATGCACCTTCCGTAAATAAATTTATATCCATTGCACCCCCTAAGTTTACGAGAGGCCTGAGAGAGTGCCATACAAAGAGGCCAATAAGAATTGAATCGTGATATTGATGGTTTACAATAAGTATTGATAAGAGAGAGAGGGATTGTGAAGAGACCCCGAAATTGCCATTGAACATGCATCGTGTATAATTCCTATAAGTTGATATGTTTGGTACGTTGTACAAAAGGTGATAATTGTGAATGTGTTTTGTCTGTTTTAGAGGAGCACGTCAGACGACAGTGAGATATTGTCAGACCATCCAGGCAATAGCTTCTGGGAGCGTATTGTGAGTCAACCTAGATGATTTCCTAGGATTGATTTGATTTGTATGCACCTTGATTCTATTAAACTCCCAATATTATTGAACTGTTGTGTGTTGTTTTTGGATTCCGAACCTGAGGTCCGAGGAGTTTAATAGTTGGGCATATATTGAAAATATTTTGATTTGATGTGCATTTTGAATGACATTTGATTCTCAACAAAAGTTGAATGCCAGACTTAGGTCCGATGACTGTGAAAAACTTTGTCTGAGCATTTGTATAAGATTGTGATATATGACATACTTAGTATTTGATGCATTTTATAAAATGCATGCTCAGATAAAGGCGTTGTGACTTGAGTAGCTAGTTTGAAGTGCTTCCACGTAGAGCTTTGCTCCGTGATATATGTTCTGCACGTAGAGCTATGCTCCGTGATTATGTTCTGATTGAGCCCTATGGGCCAAACTTTGTATATGTGTGTAAAAGGCACTCAGTCACAACAATAAGAACGAATATGAGTCTCATGCAATTACGTGCGCAATGTTTGAACAATATGTGAGTTGAAATGAATGATCTTCTATTATGCTAATCTCTGAATAAATGCTTATCTACTTGACTGAATAACTGTGAACTACGTGTTATATTTGTGTAATCCGATGAACTCATCAATGATGGTTCACTCAGTGAGTTCGCAAAACTCATCAAAAGTTACACCATGGCTTTTCAAGTACGAGACAGGAGACCTAGGTTATAGTTAAGACATAAAGTTCCCGTGGATAGAGATATGGATCAGAGGTCTATCAAATGACTCCCGAACTGACTCCCGAAGGACAATAGTTGTGATCATTTTGTAAATTTTGTTTGAACCTGTATAGAGTTTTGTAAATGATCGTTGAGAAGAACAATGTATATTTTATCAATGAATGGAGTGAATGTTTAAGAGAAAATGATAACGATTTCGAGTATGTTAGACGATGCCATGTGCAAGTTAGACTCGTTATTGCTCTAACATACCATTATCGTAGGTTATGTCCCTAAAAGCTTAGGTACGTACCCTTTGGTAGTGGGATGTTGCAAGCACACTCCGCCTGAACCCTTTTCTCTTCTTCAAAATGTTAGCACACTCTGCTCGAACATGTCTGAAGCCTTGACAATCATGACATTGAATTCTTTTCACCTTTCTTTCTCTCTTTTGAGTTTTGGCTTGTTGTTTGAAGTTGTTGTTCAATGAGCTCTCGCCGTTTTGCTTAAACTCAGATCTATTCTTTTTCACACTCTTCAGCCACTTACTGAACTCTCATTTTAATAGCTCCATATCCTCATTCTCGTCGGATTCATCTTCTATATCATTTAGGTCTTTTCCAGTTTCAGCTTGTAGTGTTAATCCTTTGCTCTGTTCTTGTTTGCCCCTCAACAAATTTATTTCGAAATTGGTAAGAATTCCAATTACCTTTTCCAGCGACAAGTCATTGATGTCATAAGCCTCCTCGATTGTTGCAATTTTTAAGATAAATCTTGGAGGTAGTGATCTCAACGTCTTCTAGACTAGTTTCAGATCGAAATATTTCTTTCCAAATTGATATGCTTGATTTGCTATAGCTCGCAATCTTTTATGAAAGTCCCCAATGGTCTCATTTTCATCCATCTTCAATTCTTCAAACCTCACAGCTAACATCTGTAATTTTGACGCTATCACAGATTTGAATCCTTTATGAATAGTCTGCAAAGCATCCTACGCTTCTTTGGCCGATTCATAGGCTGATATCATTAAGAAATGTCCTTCATCAACAGCACTTAAAATTGCAAGCATTGCTTGTGAGTTTCCAAGCGCACTTTCTTCCTCAACTCTTGTCCATTCAACTGGATCTTTTCGAACTACCTCTCATTTGTCATCAATAATCATTGGATGCGTTCACCCATGTACTACCGAGTGTCAAGCTTTGTACCCTGAGCTTGGATGAATACTCTCATACGTGCTTTCCATGTAGAATAGTTAGATCCATCCAATAGTGGTGGTCTGGTGATCGAAGCACCCTCTCTTTAGCCATTTTCGCAAAATTAAGATCTGCATCGACTTGCTACTAAGTTCTGAAACGATAACTCGCTCTAATACTAATTGAAAAACCGTAGGGGGTAGAAGTTTGACAAACTATCCTATTTTGCCATGGTCGTCTGTAACACAAACAAAAACAAAACTAATCAAAAGAGAAATAATAAATGACACCAGAAATTTAGTAACGCAGCTCAACACTTCTTGCCTACGTCTACGGGGCCCTCACCTAAATTAATTCTAAAATGAAATACAATAGATTTATCCAAGGCTTTACTGAGTTGACGCCACTCAACCCTTGACACTATCTCTTAAACTCACTTCCCGTGAAAAATTTTCACACCTAATAACATGACAGACTAGTGTTAACCTCAACAGAGGATTTTTCTAAACAAGTATTAATTAAAAGATAATTAATAAAAAAAACTCAAGTGATCAAACAACTAAGAACAGAACAATAATACATTTGAGATAAAAGAAAAGAACAATTTTTCGAAAAGTTAAGCTCCACTGAAATAAATCTGGAAGTCGTTGCAACAACAATGGAAAGCAGTCCACCCAAGAGCCACTTCACAAAGTTGAACATGCAGCTTAAGCAACACCCCACAAAACCACACGCACCATACACTTCAGTTGTTCACGTATTTTGTTCTTGATGTGGTCACATCAAAACTTCCATTCAAAGAACCAACGGATAAAGAAAGAGACATGTCTTCAGCTATGTATTTTAATAAAACAGTAGACGCACACTACACTATTGACGCACAATCCATTTGTTTAACATTCAGCCAAAGCCTTTACAAAGTAAAAATAACCCTTCCAATGAAAGAGCTAGGTTACGCCAATGTCAACACCCTTCAGCAGTGTTTTTCAAAAACCAATCCACAATCCCACACAATGAAAACACTCATGCTGCACACCCACACAATCAAGGGATTCATGCTGCACACCCACATAATCAAAGCACTCATGCTGCTCCCAAGACCCAGTCGTAGGTTCTCAAAACAAAAACTACACGTTTTGTATTTTGCAAAGATCACTTAATTTCTAAGAAAAATTCCAGCAATGGTGCAGCCAACCAAAGATAGGAAAAAAAATGCTAGAGTCCCACACTAACAGCCAAAAGTTAAAAACGCAGCTAGAGACACACACGTACACCCTCTTCCAATTTCACACTTTGTACAACTACCACCAATGTGTGTTACGTAATTCACTCAAAATCAATCCTACATCTTTTTTATTTCACTTCACCAAAGAGTCTTCACACACGCACAATCTCAAGATACATATCTATTCAAGATAGAATTATATATCATCTAAAACATTATCCAAAATAGCTTTTTGAATCCAAGTCAAACAAAGATACTTGATTAGCTATCATCATCCAATTAATATCTTATAGGTCCAATTAATAATAAATATGCCAAAATAAAATAAGAAGATATGTATCATATATCTAATTGTTTCTTTACTTCCTGAGAAGCTTTCTTAATATATGGTAATGACAGGATAAAATTGAACAAAGGAACGACAGAGAAAAGAATCTAAAAGGAAGCATAATTGTTCACGAGAGGCTTAAAAAAAACGAAGATGTCGGAAGCGACCAGAGTGTCGGAGTTGAAGGAGGTCGGCGAACAAATTGGAGCAAGAATCGGCGACAGAAGGTGGCTGGGGGTGGCAGCTTGCGCTACACGTGCCGACGAGTGGAGAAGATACCAAAATGAAAAGGTAGCACATGTGCTCACTCGTGAAGTCAGATAATGTTAGAAATTTGGGTAGCAGTCGAACTTGACCTAGACTGTGTTCTGGTGAGAGCGGTGTCAGAGAAAAGAAGCAAAACGCGACCTCTTCCTAACATCGGTGTACTAGAAACTATTTTCCAAACAAACCTACAACAAAAGGGAGTAAACTCAACCATCAAATTCTACTCTTAATTATACATAATAACCAACAATAGTTATTAAAGAGGAAATTTAGTTATTAATTATAAATGTAAGGATAAAAATTAAACAAGAGACAACGCGAAAAAGGAGAAATTACCAATGTTTGAGAGCTATTTCTTTTTTGTGAGAACCAAACGAAAAATGTCAAAAAAATAAAAACACTAGATGAAGGGAAGATGGTAGAGCTGGGCCCTAATAAAGCAAAGAAGAGCAGTCAACAAACAAAATTTATAAAAAGGAAACAAGGGCGAAAACAAAACGAAAAACAGAAAAAAAAAAAGGACGAGGAGGTGAGGATGGCAACGCTGCCCCTAGCTTTCGCTTTATCTGTAGGAGTTGGAAGAGCAAAGTCTACTTCCTCTTTCGTATCAACTTCGACCCAGTTCCTCATTCCTCATTCCTTTTCTTTTTTATTTTTTTTCTGTAAAAACTATAACAAGTGGTTCCTTTCCTTTTTGAATGTTTCAGAGGTGGCGTCCAGTAAAACTGATAAAACAACCACTTCTATGTCGTCTTCAACCCCCTCATTGCGGTTTGCAGTTTTTTCATTTTTCATTTCTTTGTATTTTCTTTTGGCATCTTACCTGTACGTCTAACTTTGGCATGTTGTCTTCGTAGTTTTTGAACAAAGTTCCAGTCTTTCTAATGGTGGAGCAGCTATCAACAGAAGAGACGTTGCCATCATGTCGTTCGGATTTCTGGCTGTTGCCCTCTTCAATTCTTCAAACGATGGTGTTGCTATGGCTTCCGAATTTGCTGACAGTACTGTCTCATCTCCTTTTCATTTTGGTTAAAAAGCTTCTAATTTTCCCCTTTTCTCTACCTACTCAATCATTAGCCTGTTTTTTTTCCCTCAAGTCATTCGACCATTAACCTTATAACCCTTTATTGCGATGATTGTCTGTTTAACTCTCCTCTCAAATTATTACCTATCCTTCCTACTTAACGCTTAGAGTAAGTCTCACCGTTATCCACCCAAATACAACTTTAGCTATAGTTAAGTGTGCTAATCATGCTAATGGCTTCTGGTTTTGATCATGTATTTCGTGTAAACATGTTTGAACTGTGGCTGGCTTTATGGACTCACTTATAATTACATTCCTGAACATGCAGTGCCAGCCCTTAGAGGGAAAGATTATGGAAAGTCAAAAATGAGATATCCAGACTATACAGAAACAGAATCAGGTCTCCAGTATAAGGTCACACATTAGTTTGATCATATATCCCACTACAATTTTTATTCTTACATTATTAGTCTTCATGTGTTTTAACCTGTGATTAAAATGCTTACAGGACTTGCGAGTAGGGGATGGCCCCATACCTAAGATGGGAGAGACAGTTGTGGTGAGGACAGTGCTCCTATCTTTACCGTTCTGTACCTGAATCAGATTTATGCCAATTAAGATCGTTGAATTTTAGATTTTCAGTCTCTTGATTTTTGGTATATATGCTGCTTGCACCTTCCCTCTCCATAGTTGTTAGAATTTTTAGTTGGAGTATTTGACCTAGTTGTTGAAACAAGTTAAGGGGTTTTCCTTTCCCCCTTACGTAATTTTTTCTGGATTGATGAATTGATTTTAGGTTGACTGGGATGGTTACACCATAGGGTATTATGGCCGCATATTTGAAGCTCGAAACAAGACAAAGGGCGGTTCCTTTATGGTATAAATTTTCCTTTTCATCTCTAGAGTTTTAAGGGTGTAACTAGTGCAAATGCTTTAAGGTGACTTCTTGACGTGCAGGGAGATGACAAGGACTTCTTCAAATTCACATTGGGGTCTGGACAGGTTAGTAATGGTTTGGCTATTCAGATGTCAACAATTTTGTTATCATACCTTGATTAGATGGAATAGAGAACTTAAATTGTGTTTTTGCCTGGAGCTTGTTCATGATCTCTTATATTTACGACATTGCTATCATGTCTAGAATCTTAAAATTTTGTCAGGATGCAGAAGATGAATTCCCGATGAATAAATTATCAAAATGTTCAACTGAGCTGCATGCTTTTTGATTGTTCAGGTAATACCTGCTTTTGAAGAAGCTGTTTCAGGCATGGCGCTGGGTGGCATTAGAAGGTGCTGCATCTACTTTATACAGCTTTTCTTGAGAATTAAGAATGAAGAAACAAATATGCATGCATGATGGATTAGTCTTCTTCATAATTGTGCAGGATAATTGTTCCACCTGAACTGGGATATCCTGAGAATGACTTCAACAAAAGTGCTCCACGACCAACTACATTTTCGGTAGTACTTAAATTTTTGTTCATGTTGCAGTTTTATTCTTTTTGAGAATGAGAAATGTTTTTGTCTCTGGCAGGGCCAACGAGCCTTAGATTTTGTGCTGAGGAACCAAGGATTGATAGACAAAACTTTGCTTTTTGATATTGAGCTTCTGAAAATCATACCAGGCTAACTTCACACTAGTCATTTTACTTCAAGTTGACATTTAGAACAAGCACTTCGTCGACTTTTGGCTAAAGTTTGGTTATAATCTCAAGTCGTTTCCCATGTTTGCTAAGTAATTTCATTTGTTTGACCAACCAGCTGCTCCAAACATTTGTCGTATGTGATACAGATCTTATCATC
Organism: Erythroxylum domingense; assembly: GCA_025594535.1. Lineage (NCBI taxonomy): Eukaryota > Viridiplantae > Streptophyta > Magnoliopsida > Malpighiales > Erythroxylaceae > Erythroxylum > Erythroxylum domingense. The sequence goes on from JANQBM010000003.1 coordinate 7,135,167, forward strand.
GTAAAGATTGTAATACCTTCGTGTATATGTACATTTACTTGTCAGGCACTGATATTTGCTTATAGTTTCACACTTCCATCCGTCAAAAGGCTTGTGTTATACCCGATTCTTGTATTAGGACAACTATTCATAAAAGGTCGTATTTTTATTTGTAATTGGATTTGGATTGTATCATAACTCCCTGGAGTGATGAACCATACTTGTTTCTTTTTCATTTTGATACATAACATGAAGTTTCTCGGAGAATAGCATTATCTATTGACTAATGTAATGTGATATAGACCATTCGTCACGTTTGTAGTATGATGTTAAGAGTTCTTCAGATTTCATTTCAAGTTAATGAGCTAGGAAAATACTTCAAAAGAAGATTTTAGATATAAACCAAGCCTCCCTTCTTGGATGCTGTGACCGTCTTACGAAAACTATAATTTAGCATTTTCAGAACCAAAGATGATAAGAGTTTTTCGTTTTAAACACTGATTGCCGCCTTTTGGAGCCAGACGTTATTCTTTCGATCTATCGATGAAAATTGCACCTGGAGGAAACACATGACAACGGCCATGCCATCCAGAAAACGTTTGTACACAATGAGAAGGCCTCGATCGTTTTCCGTCTTGATTACTGGGATGGATGTCTAAAAAAGTCCGATTACGTGCAGAAGATGCCTAACTTTAGGTCAACTAGAACTAACACTAAGTTGTCAAAAGCTACAGTTAATTATAGCAGTTGTTGAAAACCAAAGAACACAAACAAATAAACAAAAGGAATCACCTTAAAAATAAACACAAGCAAGGTTAAGGAACAATAGGGTCCATAATTATCGGAATCAGAAGCTCGTTGAAACTCTGGAATAACGCCTCACCAGAATTCAAGTTAATCAACTGACAGCTCCCTGCGTTTGTATCGAACCATCACCTTTCCTTTAACTCCAACGACCATTGCATTCCAGTCAATCTCCGGGAATGGAGACACCAGCTCCAATTCGAAGTTCCTCAATAAATGGCTCCAAATAGCCTTTATCTGCAAGTAGGCAAATGGTTCGCCAAGACAGCCATGCCTGCCCCCTCCAAATGAAATATATGAAAAAGCACCCGCTATTTTGTCTTCTTCTCTGCCAGGTGCATACCTGTCAGGATCGTACCTGTCTGGCTCCTTATAGATGTGAGGAAGTCTGTTTGCAAATGCTGGAGATGTTGCAACAATGTGGCCCTTTGGAATGTGATATTCCTTGCCATCACGGGTTGTCACACTAAAATCGCTGTGTGAGCTGCGCAGCAGCATGATCAATGGAGGATGTAATCTAAGGGCTTCCTTGATGCATCGATAGAGAACATCCATCTCAGATAAAATATCATGATCAACCTTGTTTCCATGCTTTCTCATTAGGGTTTTCTGCTCTTCTACCACATCAGAAAGGTACTCCTTGTCACGGAGGAGATAGGACCCAGTCCAAGTGGAGGTAATTGAACTGGTGTGCTGTCCAGCAAACAGAGCTGCAATAAGCAAGCCTGTAACCTCAGCCTCAGTAGTTGGACGACCATCTTTGTATTTTGAGTCAATGAAGCACTGCAACATGTCATTCTCAGTCTTGCCAGAACTTTTGCGGGAAGCTATGATGCTGGCAAATATTTCTGCAAGCCTCTTGCGAGCCTTGTCACGGCGGCGATGAGCTGGGATTGGCAGATAGGGGAATAGAACACTAATTGGAAGCATTCCATTATCAAGGTCATGGAATAGAGCAGATACATCATCAAAAAGTTTATCTCGGACTTCTCGTCCCAGCAGACATCTGCTCGCTGTCAAGATAATCAGATGCTCGAGCTCATACTTCAGGTCCACTACTCCACTTTCCCCCCATTTTGAGAAGTAATCCTGCACATTTCCAAGATGACAACACAAACAAAAGGTGATGAGAGGCAGAAAATGACAGTGGAAGAAGCACTTTAACAAGTAAATGTTCAGTAAGGAGTCATTAGATCAGTCATTTCTCTGAAAACAAGCACAAACGGACCATTAACAATCGTCATTCTTGAATCCGAAGAGTAAATTGCAACACGTTACAATGGCTGCATGATGGATGTAATTCATGAGCTAGGCACTTGAAAAACTTATTTGTACCAACCACCAACAAATATAGCAGCCTATCAACCCAGTTTTTTGGGTGAGGGGGGTTAGATAAATCATAAAAAGCGATATTTTCTCTTTTTTCTTTATTGAATCAAAACTGACATATGATCAAGATAAAATCACAACAGAAAACAAAACTTCTTATGAGACATTTAAGAGAAAAAGAAAGCTGTTAACACCGTCTCATAAATAATATGCCAGCTGACTTGCTTACCTCAGCCTCAATGACCATCTGATCCACATAGCCCCTGAGTTTATTAACTCTAAGGGATTCCGTAAAGAAGCGGAACTGCTCCTGCCTGACAGAGTAATCCACATCAAACACAACACCAGGTCCAAAAGTGGGGACATTGAACTGATAAACCTCCTGCTGGCTGAGGTCTGATTCTGAGGCCTTAAAGAAATGGGCAGACACCTCTGGCCCAATCAAGAAGGTAATCTTCCTGTTGCATAGGTTCACAGTGAAGACACTGCCTAACTTTGGATACTCTTCACGAAGCATCACGATAGGTCCTTTCAGGAATCGGATTACTGTCCCAATCAGTGGCCATCCGCTGACTACCGGTGGCAGTCGCTTCTTGGATCTGGGCATCACAAGTACAGATATAAGTTTGGCAACAACTATGGTGGCCACTATGAGAACACCCACGTTCAGGAACTTGCTATCCGTATCCATCGACATAGTTTATGAACGATATCACTGAAAATCCAATAACAAGAAAAAAAATGAAGTATTAGATTTGAACAACACGCACAGTCCTCGAAGAAGAGAAAGGAGAAACCTTAAAAGTTAACTCGGTAAGCAGATCTAAGAAGATTTGGTCTTTATTTCATTCTCAATCAATTTTCAGCAGAAGGACAATCTCCAACAGAAAAATGGGTAATCAAAGCTTACGCCTTTTTGCCCATCGAAAAGCAAAAGTTCCAATTTTTACACTGAACTCTCTCAGTAAGAGGCGTAAAGTTGGAAAAACGAAGTCGAAAAGGAAAAGGATATACCGCATGCAAATGGAAGAGAATAGATATGCAATTGATAATCATATTCTAACGATGACAAAACCCTCTACACAGTAAAGAACAAATTGCAACTAGAGAAAACCACCCAGATAAAGAAAGACAAGCACCTGATTTCAGATTGACAATGTAGAGATAAAGAAATCCTAAAAAAGGTCTGGATTAAGAGCTCAAACACACGAAGACTAACTGAGCAGTAATGCAGCTTTTATCACTCTTAACGCTTAGCTAATGTCTACATCATATATATAAAGAAGCAAAGAGCGAAAAAAGTTGGCTCATGAGGTGTGAGATCTTAGGAGTGCTAAGAGGCTGAGTTTAACTGAGGTTAGAGCTTGAGTTTGGGCTCGTTGGATCGGCAAAACAGTGGATGGTAGTCAAAAGATGTTTTCCCGAGAACGTGGTGCTTTCTTATTGGCGGAGCAGATACAGAAATATCAATCTGAAACTATAACTAACAAGTAGTAGCGATGTGATTTGGAGATGGCATCACAAAAAGTGGGCATACTCTTTCTCATTTTCTAAGTTACTCTTTGTTTCACGAAACTCCTCCATTGTATATACTAATCCCTTTTCTGTTAACGACCAACGTGCCACAGTCATCCTCTAGCTTTCGTACTCACGTCCTTTCATTTTATATTTCACTTTCGTCTTCTTCTCTCAACCTATTCGCCCTCATCTCATGTTGTTATTGCTTGTTTTGTGATTTTCTCTCTTTTCTTATTCAGTTGACATCCTCTCTTCAATTCCAACCTTTTGATGGAAAGAATCAATTATATGACTGTTTTTAAAATAATAATAATAAATAATAATTAATAATCATTAAAAATTAATCACAAAGCTTTGTCTATTAGTATCCGTCTTCTTCAACACAATCCTCAAGTTCTTAACTATTAAGCATGATTGGCAGTCCCTTGATATACTATGTTCAATCGTATCCTTTACTTATGGAGCCAAGCAATCATGTTGAATATTATTAGCCATAAACCATATGGAGCACACGATTACTTGTTTATTACTTAGATTTGCCTGGTCTTTCGGAATTTAAAAAATCTCTAAATAAGAAAATATTATATCACAAAAGCCAGTTCATCCTTATCTTTCAATTTTTTGAGACTTGCAAGGATAGAATTCAGAACAGGTATTTTTAAAAGGCGTATCGGATAAACAATACCGTTCCAATAGACCTAAATGTAAAGCAAAGATGTTTCCGACCTTTTACCGTTAGAAATGGAGTAGGTCTAGGCCATTGCTTGTCCCTAAAGATGTAAAGTCATGGATCAAACTTACCAAGAACAGGTGTGGAAGTAGTCCATGTGTTAAGACAGATTCGAATCTTCTTCGCAACAGGTTCCTTTTTGATCAGCAGCTCAGCTACTGTAGCTAACCAATCCACATGAAGTTTACTGTTTTTGAAATAAGTAGACGCCGTAAGTTGTTTCTACATCTAGTCATATTTCCTATCCTACTGATCTTTGTGTGCATGGTGTGTATTTATGAATGAGAATCAGAACAGATATTTCTACCAAAAGGAGACTGGCGAACTCTACTCCAATATTGAAAATGCTAAGTGTAGTCACCCCCACCCCCATGGCCACATGTGCTTGATGTTTAAAATGTATAGTCTGGATGATATATAATCCACTGCTAGACAACAACATTCCTTTGTCTAAGACGCCTGGAGAATAATGTCATTATCAACCAAAACTTTCGCTGCAAAGAAAAACATACCGTTAATTTCAGTGTCAGGTTAGAATATATTAGATCACCACATATGAAGCAGAAACCTTTTCAGATTTAGGTAGGGATAAATGACGGATTGGCTACCAACCGTTTCAACTAATTGCCAACAGCTTCCTTATTCATCCACTGTCCCGAAATTTTTATTGTAACTTCATTCATGACTAGGACGAGCTTTTCAGTTAACCTGGATAAGTAACAACCTTCATTGTGCGGAGAAAACATCTTGTACCATGTCAATAGACTAAGTATGAAACTACTTAAGCTAAACAACTAGGAGAGAACTAGTACTTACTTAAAATATTAAGGCTATTTACATAATGAATTACTCGAAGGAAAAAAGTTTAAGAGGACTTAGAGAATGATAAAGTTTTCTTTACATGAGATTCGTTGTCTCTATCTTACTATGCTAAAGTTTTTTATTGTAAATCATGTCTTTAATAAGTTCTAACAAAATCAGATCATTCTTGATTACTTCATTCTAGTTCTTTCTATGCCTCTCTTTTTTTCTCTTATAGTCTTTAAGTACTATTTTCTTGCGTATTCTCACAAAAATATTAGAGTGTCTCCTTTTAATATATCTGAATTACCTAAGTCTCGTCTATCTTAATTTATCATTAACACTAATCACCTTTAACTTGTCCCTTACTAATATATTCTTGCATTATCTCTTCTACTAATGTTACACATTCAACGGAGCATTATCATCTCCACCACTAATAACTTACGTGTCTGTTTTGATAGGCTTATACTAGTAGAGTTTTTGTCAGTAGTGTTTTTGAAAAGATTCAAATTTGAGTTTCTTAAAAAGTTGTATCTTAGCTTCTAAAAAAGTTATTTCTATTAAAAAAATACTTTTGAATTTTACGGCCAAACACTCAATTTTCTTAAAATAACTTTTGCGGTGAAAAAAAGTATTTTTCACCCTTCAAAAGCTGAACCAAACAGGCACTATATCTAAGTACTTATTTGATGGGCCAATACTCTGCTTATATAGCATAGTTGACCTAATTACTAAAGATATAATTTACTTTTAAGCTAAAAATCAGCATCATGAATTTCCAAGATGCCACAAGAATCATTATCTTCAAACGAAGATTAAAGCAGTTAATTATGGTATATATAAATTGGAAGTTGGGGTCATTTCTCATGGCAATTAGTTGATCTTCATCACGCTTGACTAAAAAATTAAGTTTCGGAAGTAGTACATGATTCTTATCTAGTGATGGATAACTTAAGATTTAGTCTAGCAGGAACTTAGTACTAATAATGCTTACGAGAAAACAGGATTTGACATCCAACAGCTACCACAAGCATACATACATGGTCACCTGCCTTGGGCATTAAGGAGATGGAACGAAACAAATTTTCAGCTAAAGAAACAAAATGGTTAATCCGAAGTCTAAGAACAAAGAGTTTCAAGACTAAAACAACGTGAAGAATAAGCAATCATAAAAGAAAATTCTCAATGAACAAAACTCATGAAATTAAGGAAATAAGTAAAACATGAGAAAAAGGAAGAACATTTACCTTTGCTTTCTAAAACATGAAAAAATCAACGGAGTTAGAAAAAAGAAAGAGTAGTAACAAGGAAACATTTGACGGCAACAGTCAACAACACATCCTCTTATGATTAAGACAATAAAGATTTAAGCTGCTAAGTACCCTGCAAGCAAATGAAGAGCATGAATATCTCACTGGAATACAAGCAAAAAGAGAAAAGAAACGCATATACAGCCTTTCACTCTGAGAATCCATGTGTTAATATGGCAAATCAAAATCAAAGAAAATTTCAGACGCACGCAGCGTGGCACCATCACTAGGTTTTTGTTGATGGTGCCACGCTAGCGTGAGTCTAAACCTTTCCCTTCTTCCCTTCTCTTCTCATAAACACTCTCATTCTACAACTGTCAATGGAAGGTGAGGAATGCTCTATTTATGCCATGGTCCTGCAGGAAAAGCACATTATATTGTGATATCATAATATAGTGTAACGGGACCGACAAAAGAACGGTTCGCTTTGGGATGTATGAACTCAGTAGAAGCCTGGAGAGTGGAAGTGACATAGGTTGCAAAACTTAGTACATACGCGGTTAGCCACCAGTGATGACAAGTGTGGAGTTTTGCATGTCAACATTCGACAATAGATAAAGTATCCTATTTTACATGGCGAGGATTGTGTTGGCGGTGGTGACGCTTTACCTGTGGCACTATCGATTTGTGCAGCTTATAAGCATAAGTTTTATAAACATAAGATTCAATCATCATTATAATTTTATTCTAATAAAAAAATAAAATTTCTTAATATTGACTTTTGTTCATAATTTAGTGATGAAAAAATAATTTTCGACAAGCTCCTTATTTAATTTATCTCTTAACTTAAATTTTATGTCTCATTTTCTTCCATAATGATGTTTTGTGAGAGATAAAAAATTTATTATTAGGTAGAGACAAAACCCTAATTCTCTTAATAAATTGACAACCATAAGCTAGTTTTAAAACTCCCATTATAATGGGCCAAAAACCTAAAGACCTATTTGTTAAATTGTTGAATCCCTTAACTACCTTTTAACACATAACTTACTTAAAAGATTAATTTCTAGCATTCTCTTACGTGACTCATGTGATCTTATGCAGTCTATTTAATTAACAATTCAAGTACTCATAATACACAATTTGCATAATTTACATATGCCAATATCATCAATAATCATAATCAAGACTAATAAGGGTCATGGTGGTTATACATTATTA